>JAGDQP010059968.1:0-12285 GCA_022664845.1 Lepisma saccharinum
CGCTTCTGGGCGATTGCTGCCTTCAGACGGTCCAATTGTTGACAGTATAGTTCCGAGTTAAGGGTTTGGCCGTAGGGGAGCAGCTCATAGTAGATAATTCCCTGCCAATCCCACCAAACACACAGCAAAACCTTCCTGGCCGTCAATCCTGGCTTGGGCACCGTTTGCGCCGGCGCACCGCGCTTCGACCACGACCGTTTTCGCGTGACGTTGTCGTAAGTGATCCACTTTTCATCACCAGTCACCAACCGCTTCAGAAATGGGTCGCTTTTGTTGCGATTCAGCAGCGATTCGCAGATGGAAATTCGGTCCATGAGGTTTTTTTGCGTTAACTCGTGTGGCACCCATACATCAAGCTTCTTTTTGTATCCAGCCTTATGCAAATGTTTCCAGACGGTTTTTTGTGCAATGTTTAGCTCTTGGGCAATCGAAACAGTGCTTACATGACGGTCGGACGCGACAATGTCCATGATTTTATCGACATGTTCGACACGTGGCCTTCCAGTGCGTGGTACATCTTTGACGTCAAAATTACCGGAACGGAATCGACGAAACCAAAATTGCGCGTGATTGGCTGTTACAGTATCAGTATTCACATTTGCACTATTCACACCTGGCTTGCGTTTTCGCCTTTATCGAAGAAAAACTGTAAAATATAGCGTCTTTTCTCTTTGCTAGTGTCCATTTTGATGTGCGCTCACACAACACTGAGTCAACTCATCACAACTATCTGAACAGTGTTTGTAGTACGCAATCTCATCGTTTGAACGCCATCTCGTTGAACCCGATCGGACTTATACAACGCGAGATACAGATCACTGAAGCCATCTATTGGCAAAATAATGGATTACTTTTTACTACACCCGATATATATATATATATATTTGATCTTTATAAAGGAACAGTGGATGATGTGTTCAATTGTGGGAGGAGGAGGAGCACTCTGATTTATATACTAGAAAGGACCTACATACGATGTCTTATTGACGACAAAATATATACTTCCCCCCCCCCCCTGAAATGATGGTCGATGTTTCAAATGCTGGAATATATATACATAATATGCAACGTTGAGAGCTGCCCCCCCTTTTTCCCCTCTAGAACCGCCACTGGTGGTGTGTAACCGCCATCCTTGCATTCGTCGTCAGCGACGTCACTGTTTTCGAAGTTACCTCCGAGAGCGACAAAATCTATAAGTTACATAATAATAGGCCTATATTTTGTAGTTTTGTGTATAAGGGGACGTTAAAATCGTTCTCGTACACCTTACCAGTGACTAGATATGACCGTTTGAAATTTAGAAGTCAAAGAGGGAAGGAATTGTGCCCCTTTTACCTCCACTCTATTTCAGGGGGGGGGGGAAGCAACGCATCTGAAATGTCCATCACATATATTTGGTCACTGCATTTTATGATGGTGGTAATTGAAGTGTTCGGACTTGCTTTGCTACTCAAACATTATTTTTGACACTGGATCAAGGAAGGAACAATGTAAATGGACAAACTATATAAAGCCAAAGTATAATTGGAGAAATAAGAACATTACTGGAATATTCCTCCCGCGAACACTAGCATATGAGGGGCAAAGAATTCTTGTAATCTTCCAGACATATTCCATATCCATCGATGAATAAGTCTGCCACATTATACGAATACTTCTGGACGATGTGGGATGTCAATTTGCCAGAACCAAATAGTTTAATTTAAAGTAAGTTCTGTTACGTTTAGGAGGAACATCTATCGGCACACAATGATACTATTATAAATACAATTTCAGTTGAACATAATCGTTTGTCTTCTAATACCATACTTACACTAATTAAGCCTATTATAATTACAAAATTTAATTACGGGTTAGGAATAAAATAAAGGAAAGAATGAACTAAAGTTCCTTATTAAATTAATATCAATTCCTCTTCTTCTTCCTCACACTTCTTTGTCACAAACACATCCATCACAGCTTACCTCACGTTGAACAAATTCGCTACATACACTATTACTATTAAACTCTATTATTAGGAATTAATACTATTCTTAAATGCACTCAACGGAGCCCCCTCTCATCGTCATGCCCCCATTTTTCTTTAAGACTCACTTGAAGAAGTCCTCCTTGCAAAACACTTGTCCATTTCTAGCAAAGCACTTCTCCGTGAGCTGCGTATTGCAGTCACTGCACTTCAAACACTTCGCGTGCCACGTTCTGTCCAGCACTTTTAGGATGAAGCGATCCAGGATGAGTTGTTCACAGCCTCCACACTTAGGAATAGTTGCTGCAAATAGAAGAAAAAAGAAAGAAATATAAGTTACGTTGAAGATGTATTAACAACTGAAGGATTTGAATCCAAATAGTGGTCCAGCAAAGACAGAGAAAACGGTGCGAAAAGGTTACAGAAAGCTCCATGTTTTCAGAGTAAGTGCTAAACAAAGATAGTTGGGATAGCCCATTATATTTTGAAACTAACTCCATTAAATACAAATAATTGATGACTTCAGGAAAAGAACGTTCTTTGTCCATTTTCTTGGTTTTACAGAAGAGCGTTTTAAAAGTCCATAATCAGCATTATATACACCTGCACATCAATTAAAGATTTACTTGTAATAAACAGAACTATACATATTCTCGTAGCATATGGTAGTTTGTTAAAAAAAAAAGTCCGTCAAAGAGCAAACAGATGTCACTCTTATCTCAATTAAGCCCAAAATGGACAAAGCACATTCTTTCCCTGTGGTCTTCGATTGGGAAAGATATCCATTATTTTTGTTTAAAATCGCTCAAACATAAGTAATAAGAAAAGCCAGTCTATTATTTTTGTTTGAAACTCACTGTTAAAACAAAAATAATTGTGAAAGAAAGCCTATTTTTATTTATTTGAAACTGAATCAGACAAAAATTATTGAAAAGAAAAAAATGTTGATTATTTTTTTTAATAAAGCTCATTTTGGGGAACAAAATGTTCTACCAAAGACAGGCTATTGTTATTTTTCATTGAAACAAAACGCCATCATACGAAGATAGTTGAGAAGGATAGACTACTATATTTGTTGAAAACTAACTTTGTTATGATCAAATAATTGAAAAAAAAAGCGTATTATTTCTCGTTTGAAACCTACTCTGTCAAACACTAATGACTGGGTAAGATAGTCTAATAATATCTGTTTGAAATTAGTTCTAAAAACATATCTAAAACTATTTAAAATTTGTGCTTCGTTTTCTCCATTTCGCTCAGAAATAGGTCAGAACATTATTGCATTCAACCTTGAATTTTTCGTTTAACAACAGAATTTTTAAAAAATTAATTACACTATTAACATTACTATTTATTCTTTTATTAAAATAACTGGAAAGACATTTTACACTGGTAGTGAAATGTAATACAATGAGATATAGAAAAAACCGATGCAGATGGCAAACTCTCGAGTCATAGTTCGCGGTTATTACAAGTCCCAATAAACTTTAGAAGTAGTCATTTTTCGTTAAAAAAAAACAAGAAAAAACAAAGAGGGAGTTTTTGTTGTGTGCACAAGGTGGCATCAAAAGGTTCCGAGACTTGTTCTATGAAACGTTATTAAAGTACAGCAGCGCGCGCATTGCGTGACTAACAAGGACTTTAGTCAGTATTTTTTATGGTATTGATATCTTCTTGATCTTACTTTTCCAAGGTGCTGAATCTGTTACTTAGTTCTATTTTGAAATTTTGTCCTTTTCCGCATGATTTTCCAAATCTAATTTCTGTCCTTTTCCTCTGATAAGCTTCTTCCTCTCAAGTCTTGTACTTAGTTTCAACTTACATCTCACCATCCTATGATCACCCGAGATTTTGAAACTCTTCTGAACAGAAACGCCTTGAAGAATGTATCCATTATTCGGTAGAACGTAATTTATTTAGTCTTTAGTTCCATTTGAGACTTTCCATGTTCATTTCCGCTGCGGCGGGATTAAAAAAAAAATCTATACGAAATGAACAATCTGTTGCTTTCTGAGAATTCCACCAACTTCTCTCCTCTATTGTTTCTTTTGCCAAATCCAAAGTTTCCCACTTTCGTGTCACTACTGTCCCTACTTTTTCATTGAAATCTCCCATTATAATTTTATAATGTGATTTGCTGCTATCCAGAAATCTTCTGTATCTTCTTGCATATATCTTCGGCTTCTTTCTCCGGATGTGTCGTTGTTCAAGCATACCGTACACTTGTATAATTTCCATACTGTGTCTCTTGTTTATCTCGATTACTACTGGTGCGATTCTATCTGAAATTCCTTGAATTTCTCTTTAGTGTCTTCAGTTCTTTATTTATTATAATGCGCTCGTGGATTGCCATTTTCTTATCCTTTGAGGGACGATGTGTTTCCTGACTATAGTTCCAACTGTTCATCATTTTCTCTACACACTTCTGACAGTTTTATGACGTCCCACGTAATCTTTGAAAGTCCATTCTCCAGTTCCTCTTATTGCCCTTTCCTGCAAGTGATTGACAGTTCAGAGCCGCCACGTATGGTTCTATTTGAGCTGCAATGACGTTTCTCTGGTACTCTATAGTCCAAATTCGGGCATTTTAACCCTCTGACTTCCTGCAGGACTACCCGCTGCCATTGCCAGCTGCATTCCGTCCTCTGGCCAGTGAGGTGCCCCGAGGCTGTTTCTTTAATTGCACCATCATCTGATAAAAACGGGGTGAAGACATTTGACTCAGCACATTGTCTGCTAATGCGAGTTAGTGATCAGCCCATCCATGTTCGTTCGTCAAATAGTTGCATGGGTACTACAACGAGAACGTATGGATAGGATGGACATCACGCGTCTACCTTGATTAGTTCCCTGAAGGGGGTTACAGTCCCAATTTGTTGCTCTGCTCCGGTCTTCCGCCCTGTGGTCCCCCAAAATCCATTTCCCCCAAATTCATCCTACCTCATAGACATGTGTGAATGAGTTCAATATTTCTGTGTTTGCTGCACTTAATTTTGGTAACAATTACTTCAATTTTTTTACCTCTTTCTCTGTTCTTCATATGTTTTTGTCAGAGACAAACACCCTCTACTAATGTATTCCTATACACAGTTTCTTTCTGAACTAGATAGAAAGCTTGGGAAATGACCAATACAATGTATCTCCAACTGATTCTCTTGTTTTGAAGATTCTGGAAATTCAAGTCTTGAGATTGGATCTATAAATCACGGGTTGTGAAATCAGTTAGTCAAAACATTGAATTAAACACAATCTTCCATAGACTTATAATAACAAGAGGGAGTATCAGGATGTTTTCTGGGCGATCGGAGTGAAGTAAGGAGACGGACGGGACGAGGCGCTTCCACCATATTGAGAGGCGCTCTTTTCCGAGTAACTCCTGCGAAGAGAAAGTTAGGTCTGATTTTCATACAAGCTTGCGTTGCTTGCAATTAGAGTAGCCAATTGCAACTAACTGAAACACGTGTTTTATTACGTATTCTACATGTAACATGTGTTTCAGTTAGTTACTCACGGAAATCACAAGAAACTGAAGCGAGTATGAAAATCAGCCCTTATAATGAGAAGTAACCATATCGGATGAAACCTTCAAAATAGTTATAATTGTTCGAAAAGACAGTTCTGTCGTAGATAAATGACAATTGTAAATTGCTTGTAAATGTCCCAGATGTGTTGTGCAAAAAGAAAAGCGTTATTTAATAACAGTTATTTTTGTTAAATTGTTATAACTGTTACCGGTGGCCCTATATTACGTGTTCTACATGTAACACGTATTTCAATTGGCTACTCACCGAAATCACAAGCAACGCAAGCTTAAAAGGAAAGCAGCCTTGGTGAGTACTTGATACAGTTTAAATATCACAGCCGTAATTGTTTGTTAACTAGACTGCCAAGCCAATGTTCTTGTTTCTACCACTGACGGAAAAGGTACCTGGGTCATTCCAGCTCAAATCGCTTAAATTTTAAGAATCCTCCCGGTTGACCATCTCAGATTTGAATGATTTTTTTCCCTCGAGTGCTTTGGTCCAAGTGAGGAAGAAATATAAATATATCTTTTGTATTCCTTTCCATTCCAGAAATATAGGATGTTAAAGAAAGGTCGAGAATCATGATATGTCCTATTAGCGACTGTCACATTAAAACCGCAGAGTTCCATACATAATTGTATAATTTTCTGTTATTATTGTTCAAATGACGTGAAATGTTGACAGGATTACCTCAAAGACATATAGTTTCTTCCTACAATTTCAGATGAAGTATTCTTCTGCCAGGTTTTAATACAGGGGTTGTTAAAGACACGGAAAAAATGTACCGCTTGTTGATGAAACATTAATTAGTTTAGCAATGTTTACAATTAATGACAGTAATAACAGTTTACCTGTTACATGAGAGTATAGCAGAGGTTCAGTGAGAAAAGTTTCAACTTTGTTCCAATGTTCCTTCATTATTTAAAAAATATATCTTTAAAATATTTGAAAATGTTGTGCATAATAGTAGAACAACAATTAGTTTAGTAATGTCAATAAACAATAAAAGTATGAAATCATTGTTGCTATGACATGAGGTAAGGGAAGAGATTCACTGCTAAAAGTTTCAACAAATTGTGGATGTTCTACAATTCAAAAACTGATGAAAGAAATATATGTATAATTAAACATGGTCTTGTTTTGTTTACTGATGGGTCACTCCATGCCAAATCAGAAAGGTTAAATGTCACTCAAAGTTTCCAATTTTGATGAAATTTGGTACATTGATTTTTGGAAGGATTCTTAGAATACATTCGAACTTACAGGTTCGTAGGCCATGTGTATCCGGAGTTACAGCGCTTCAAAGTTGGCATGTTTTGTCCTTAAATATGTTGTCCCGACCGACACTTTACGGAGACACACCCATTTGACTTTTAATTTTTTAAGTCATGTTATATGAACTGTAAAATACAAGGTTAGATGTTTCTTATGTAACATTCATCAGAGAATCCAAATTTCATAACAAAATTGTGGTAGAGCCTAAAGTTTTCGAGATATTGCTTTATGATTGCGAAAAAAGCAGTTTCTGAAATGGTGTTCACCTTGCAACGTAATACCGTGAATATCTCAAAAGGAACACCAGATACAGATATGATGAGACTTGTACCATTGGAAACAGAAGAACATTTCCTATAGAATGATGTAATAAAAACAACGGGTTCTCGGTGGGATCTGTTTTTACATCATTATGCATAATAGGGTTGACCTTGAAACATAATACCATGAATATCACAGGAAGAACACCATATGCAGGCAGATATTCACCATTGGAAAGAGCATAGAATGTCCTATAGAGTGACGTAATAAAAAACAGTGGAATCTCAGTGGGAACTCCGTCTGCAAAGCATTTTGTTTTTGTTTTAATATCAAGTAGTTATTATTAAAGTTTCGCTGTTTGGCCGGTTCTAGATGGTAAACGGTCAATTGGCCAAATATGAAACTTTATGTGAATGTGATTAATGACACGTGGAAGAGAAATATTGAATAAAGAATTCCAATTGAAACCTTTCAATGTGTGTTTACACTTTATGGACCCTTCACAAGCACTTTATTAACATATTATTATTTATTAACATACATTTTACAAACTATACGTACATTATGTTTGTGCGTGTACCGAACGTCATTCAGGTTACAAAATATACTCGAAATGTCGTCCATCTATGTCTAGGAAAGTTTGGAAGAATAGTGGGGATGCTGTGGTTCAGTGGTGGAGTTCTATCTCTGATTCGTGGCGTTCTTCTTTCAATCCGTTTGTGCCACGTGAGCTTTGTGGTGGACAAACTCCGTGTGCGTGAGTTTCATCGGCCTTTTCTCCCACTTTTTTAATTCGATTAACTCTCCCATAATCCTCCATTTGGCCTGAGACGAAGTTGCCTAAAGATCTTACATAAAACTGAAGTTCAAATTCTACGGTGGATCAGTAAATTTACTCAAACTCAAATTTCTAAAAAGAAAAATCGGTTCTTTTCAAAATTATAATTTTCTTGGACCCCCGGGGCGCGAGTAAATATTTTTTGATCCGGCTGTGTTTGGGGCCACCAAACATAACATAACATTCTATAACTTTTACACGATACTCAAACACAACTTTGCAACAATTTCTTTTTCAGGGGAGGGGGGAGGAAACGACAATTTTTTTCAAAATTTGAGTTTGAGTAGCGAGCAAAATTTTAGAATGTTACGTTATGTTGTTCACCGAAATATAGACACATCAAAAAATACCTAGCCGGGCCCCGGAGCCCGCGAAAATTTTATTTTAAAAACGGCGAAAAACGCTTGACGGCCAAGAAGGACCACATTTGACATGGCTAAATTTCGTACCACTTTTCATAACTACTCGAACCTCAAAATGTGGAAACTGGTATCATATTTTTATTTCTTGTTTTATACAAAAACAATTGAGCCCTTTAGGGATCCAGAGGCCCGGCTTAAATATTGTTTTAGAACGGCCATATTTGGTATGACTTTATTTGGTACCAATGCACAACTTTTAATGACAACTCGAACCCCAATATCTGAAGAAAAAAAAAGTCGGCCCACACTAATAAGTATAGCGGCAAGTCTTTGCTTTTCCTCTCCTTAGACTTGTTGCTGCGGACGCCAGTGGGTTAGCTTTCTCAGTTGGAGGTTAGGCCTCGGTATATAAGTGCATAATATCAGCTTGAGTCGAAACTAAGTGGTAACTGGGTGTATATTTAAATTCATTGAGAGAACCATTAACGGTTGGGGCACATTTCCAGACTATTATCGTCCGGAGCTATGCGTTGCAAAGTTATGTCTAAACCCATATGGCACCATTAAAATTTGTTGCACAGGTCGTCTACTGCCGACGATCTGTGAGGGGAGTAAATATTTGATGCCCACCTGTGTCCCAGGGAATCAGAAACACTTAGAGGAAATCTGGAGTAATTTCAAGATAACATTGAATACTATTAACTAGGATTGCATTTGTGAGAGGATATTTTTTGATGAATTAAACATCACTCTCAGACTGCGCACAGCAAAGTAAACTAGTAGGCCTAGGTGTGTTGGGAGACCACCAAATTGGTGTAGGTAGACTAAGAGAGAGGTGGAAAGAAGGTAGGCTCAAAGTTAGGTTCCCAGAGACTATTGCCGTCTCTCGTTTTATTTTAGAAAAGAGAAAACTATTGCAGTTTTCTGACTTTGGCCAGATACCTATTTCCGGTGTCTAGATAGACTTTTGCAAGTGTGACTATTGCCGTCACGCGAGATTTGGGAGCTCGGATTGGATTGGTTTTGATGGTTCAAGAACAAATTAGAGCAGTACAAACTTTCGTCGATATAATTCTGCAGTCAACAATTAGAACTTATCAAAACAGAATAAACAAAGAATATTCAAATTTAAGCCTGCACTTAATTTAATACTGAACTGATCCAATGACCTCATTAATATTAGTAGTTTTTTTTTCTATTTGAGTAATTTATGCAGCAAGTATTTCTTATGTTATTGACAGAACTCTGGTAAAGATATATACGCTGGAACCCAGCTCTTTTTCGACGATTGGTGAATTACAGTAGCCTTAGGTGAATATGTTTGGAGGGGTTGCATAAGCGCAAAGTTTAAAGGGGATGAGCAATTCAATTCTGGGAAGAGAATATTAATTAGATTAATTGAGGTTGGTTGGCGTTCGTGTTCACTATTAAATTGTCTTTTGAACAGTCAAGGTGTTAATAAATGTTGCTTCTGCGCTGACCCAGAGGCAGAGCGTGAGTCTTTTCACGAGGGCAGAATTGTCGAGGGGCGTCATCTCTAGCCCGACTGCGTTCATCTTTCCCAGAAACCTAACACGGAGATTCCCCTGAACATAACACCATCACTCATAAACAAAATAGTCAGAAGGCCTTAGATTTGTTCCAACAAAATTGACGACATTAGAAGACTGGGAATGAAAAATGATGTAAGTGCCCACTCCAATCATTCCGCCCGGCATCACATTGATCACTACAACATCTTTATTTGCATTTTTTTACTATTTGCAATGGCCTAGGCACTTCTAGTGTTTTCCAGGTTATTAGACTCGACTCTTCAACCATTTTAACATTCATAACATGATTATCAGATTTTTGGCACTTATATCGTTTTTCATTTCCAGTCTTCATTTCAAGAAGGTAATTGGTCAGCCTCCATAATGTGAAGGGAAATTTGGCTGCAGGGTAAAACAATATCTTTTAACATCGTCCTTTCCTCAAGATAAAATAAATGGTATTCAAGGAGATGAACAATATTGAGGACTTCGTCAACAATGCACAGGGATCAGCAAATAATTACAACAATGCAGCTTATATTAATTTTATTAAATAAGATAAGATCGGGGAGGTATCTAAAATCTCTCCTATCATAATTATATTTATGTCATACTTGTCCAAACAATCTAAGCAAATATACGTTAATAAGTTATCTTTATTGGATATAATGTCAACAGCACCTTCTAAAGATATTAATCATTATGCAGAATTGTACATTACCATCAAAAGCTTGTAATCAGATTAGTATCTTGAAATTCCGTGAATCTGTGCAAATTTTCTCATAGATGCTTCTATATTGCATATTAGATTTTTACCTGGATATCGTAACCATCTTCTAATTTGTCCACAATCAGCCCTAGTATAGGGCAAAACAGGGTATTAAGTACCAATTTTTTGTGGAATGGGCATAAAATTACAGATAGAAAATTAATTGCGTGGGTGTGAATGTAACATGCATGTTAACCACATGTAAACACCCTTCATACAACACCTTAAAGTAAAAAGTATTTTTGTCTTTGTATATTAAGAGGGCTCCTCGTTCCAACCCCCACATTTTTCAAAATATTTCTAAAACTAAGAGCACTATCAAAATGTAAGAACATAGCGTACTAGAACTTACAAATTACTATGAAATACAATGGACAGCGATCTCGAAATCTTGTCCATTGATTAGTACTGAGACTTTAATTAAATAATTACGTCATAATCTTCGGAAACGTATCACTCATCAATGGACAAGACCTCGAGATCGCTGTCCATTGTATTTGATAAGTAATTGGTAAGCTCTAGTGCGCTATCTTCTTACATTTTTGATAGTGCTCTTAGTTTTTGAAATATTTTGAAAAATGTTTCAAAGGGGGGTTGGAGCGAGGAGGCCTCTTAACATGAAAAATAATTAAAAAAAATATAGCAGGTGTTTCAGTGGTGCTTATTACCCCGGCTCTGGGGTATTAAGCACACAATGATAAATCTACGATGTACGTTCGGGGTCGAGAAAGAATCCACAATCTAAAATTGAGGATCTGAATTACAAAGAAAAGTAACTCAGAGTAACTAAGTTTTTCAAGAAAGGGATGGCACAAGGGGTTTGAGAATTTTAAATGAAACGCTGGCTTCATAAAGGTTCTTCGAAAATAACAACACTTTTGGATTTCTTTATTGTTTCCGTCGTGTCGAAAAGATACATACACTGATTACACTTGAGGCGTATTCAAATATGTTTCAAAATAACGTAGATAGCTATGGAATTATGCAGTTGAGAATTAGATATTCAATTTCCTCGAAAGGTATTCCTTATTAAATATTGAGAATGCCCTAAGACCAATGACTCGCAACTTCCGCTGTCCAACAAATACGTCTTGTGCTGATTGCTCACTAGTAAACGAGGTTTGTTCTCCAATAAATATTCACACGTTTTGAGTATGGGTTCTCATGTGAAAGACAGGTAAATCACTCGAATGGTTTCTCGTGTTCCATGAAGCTATTTCGCTTAGATATCTTCTATATGAATTCTCATGTAAAATATTTTCACTCCGCGATATGACCATAAGAATATATCCTTTCAACAAAGTTACTGCAACGTAAGTCCTTCTGTATATATCCGCTTCTCCTTAAATCAACATGCACGGCAGTGCATGAGCCAAGTTCTTCACGTCAGAAAACGTCAGCACTGCCACAAGCATGTTATACAGGAACAAGAGTTTATGGCAAAATCGACGATTTGGGGGCCCCGTAAGAAAAAAGATGTTAAAGATAGGAATATGAGCTTTTGCCGTTAAGGAGATATGGTAAATATGTGCAGATGTACAAAATTTCATATTCGTATCTCAAACTGTATTCCAGTTGTGGACCCCTGAAATTGCACATTTTAGGCTAACTGACTCACTCACTCACTCACTCACTGACTGACTGACTGACTCACTCATCATATTGTTTAGGGTGTTTGGAGTAAGCTAGAAACATGAAATTTGGTATGAAGGTAGAGGATGATAAGTAGATAAAGGAAAAATTCCGACATTTTGAAAA
>JAGDQP010059969.1:0-12284 GCA_022664845.1 Lepisma saccharinum
ACAGGACAACACATAACTTGAGCTGCTTCTTCGTATGGCTTCTTCTTTTTATTCCTGTAACAAGATAAAAAAAGCAAACATAGGATTAGATGCGCGTGGATGCGTTGGTAAATCCACAAAGTTTTTTTCGCCATCCCATTCCTGGTACTAACTGCATCTTCTTCTTGTCACAAGTTACTCCTTCTTCAGTCTCGTTTCCATTATTCCATACTTTACACAAAATTTCACTTAACTCATACACTCTCTTCTCACTCTTTCCACTTGCTTCATCTAGCCGCTTTGCTTCCGGGTTCCAGAAGATCAGCGTTTTTGAACAATTATTAATTATTATCTTTCCTTACTCGCTATATTATCCATCAGCACATCTTCCATTCACACACTCACACACTTAGAGCGTCTCTTGAGACGGTTTCCGCCTCAAGGCGCTAGTTCTGCCGGGTTCCAGAAAGACACAGTTATTCTAATTATGTTCACATTTTTAATTTAGTTCACTTCACATTTAAGTTCTGTTTCTTAATAGACGCGGTTGTCACGACGCGGCTGCGCAGACACAATCATCCACCAGCTTACTTTTAAAGTAAAGATTTTCCCTTATCTTGTCTCCTGTACGCGGTGGTTCACGCCGTTAATAAATTTTCTTTTACAGTAGTTGGAAATTCTATCTGTTAGTCCCCTGAGGGCCGCCACAGTTCTCTCATCTCTAGTAAGATGCTCAGTTTCTTGGCATCGCATTACGATATGCTCGGGCGTAGCCATCACCCCATAAGTATGACACATATTGTCCTCGACGATGTTCATCTGGTTCAGCTTCTGTCGAAATGGACCGTGGCCAGTTAGATATTGCATTAAACCTCCCGTAACTTCCAGCTGCATATCCAATCGTTCCTCAATGCTCGGAAAAATAGAGTATAATCTTCTTCCTTTATCGGTTGCGTTCCATTGGTTCTGCCATGCCTCGACCACGATTGAATTGATTTCAGAAACGTTTTCTGCAGGTCTATGTAGAATTTTAATTAATTTATCTTGGGCCTCCTTTCTTAGCCAATACATAGCGCCTAATTTCTTAATTTGGAGATGGAGGGGGCAACAGCCAGTGCGACCTGGAGAGCCTCGGTTGAAGTAGTTCTATAGGCGCCTGAAAGACGCAAAAGTAGTTGTCGTTGCGCTCGATCAGTTGTTATTTTTTGTGCAACATCATCTAGTCGATGACCCCAAACACTTGCGGCGTAGCCCACAATTGCTCTTATTATGACATCTTGGTATATACGTAATATTTTCATGAGAATTTTAAAGTAATTTACTGCAATATTAACTAACTTATTTTGACTGCTTTATTCTTGACAATTGTCGTATGTTGTCTGAAATTTAACTTTTCATCCAATGTTAGTCCTAAATATTTCATATATCTTTCTCTTTTTATTGACTTCCCCTGAACTTTAATTATTGGTCCTCTGTTGTGAGTCTCTCTTTGTACATATGCTTACATATGTACAAATGATACATAACAAGTTATACGTAACATTTCATTATGTAAATTATTGTTAATGTCAGTTGTTTTATTATGTTTATGTCGCAGAAACCTTTCCGGACTGTATGAGTGGAAACATTAGCTCAGCTTTATCAGAATGACCAACCATACAGTTCGGTGAGTTTTATGACGCTACTTCTATCTTCATAACCTTTGTTCAGAATGAAAGCTACTTTTATCTTCATAACTTTTTGAGATCTACTTCTTGCCTTTTATTAACAGCTTCATCCTTAACCCCAGTACCTCGTGCTAAAATGCATGCAACGATACGTGGTGGAGATCTGAGTTTGGGTTAAGAAACCCATACTTTCTAAACTTGTACTATAGCATATGGCTGTCATATGGAAAATATTTTCATTTTTATTCTTTAACTTGTCTCAATAAAAGACTTTGCATTTAGTGAAACGGCTGCACAAATTTCTTTCTTGCATTTCAACAATCATATAAGCTAACGTAATAATTATTTCAAACGCAGCACATTGATTAAGACATGCAGACTTTCAAGTATCAAATTATTTCATTCATCATCAGAATTTAGTGTGAATAGAGTTCAATTGACATTTCTTTTTTTTTTGTTCTTTATGAGTCAGATGTATGAATGATACACTGACCATAGTTTTCCTCTCTTTCTTTCTTTGCTTCCTGCTTTTCTTTTCCTACTTCAGTAAGTAATATTGCTGACGAATTCAATTTGAGATCGTGTAGCTTACAACTCAAGGTGAATAGTTATATATATGTGTGTTAGCATTATAAGATGAGGACAATGTTAGTTACGTTTTCATACAAAGGGTATTGGCAGCTTTTTAATTTTTTTATTGTAAGTGTGTGTTAGAATATTTAGTATTAATGTAACGTATATAAAATGCCAAACGCACGAAGTGGTAGAAATATAGGCGATGACCAAGAAGAAACCCCTATTAATTCTCCACATTCTTGGCCAGCACATACTTCGCGGGCTTCACCCATTCCGCCGGATTTCACGCAGCGAAATTCCGCACATATTAGACAGGTATATAACTTGCCAACATACAGAGAAGATCAACCTTTTGACGATTTTTTTAGCTAAATTTGAGCTGGTTGCACAACTTAATAACTGGACAGACGCAGAACAGAAATTAAGATTAGGCGTATCTTTGACCTCTGTTTCTTTGGATATATTCTTAAGTATGCACAAGGGAACGGAATATGAGGCTATGACATTCAAACAAGTATCAGTCCGAATAGCATGCGAATTACGGCCGAGTAATCATTTTATGCAGGTCGATATGCTTTTAAATTCGAAGATACAATTAGAAAATGAAAACCCACTTCATTATTTAGTGAACAAGAAAAGTTAATAAACCAGCTTTGTCCTGAAATGACCATGCAGAAAAAGATTTTCCACATAATAGTCTAGAGGAAATTTCTCTCGAGAAATTTAACACGATAGAGGAGTTAAAATCTAAACTGCAATCTCTTTAGAACCGAGATGTTTTTGAGAGATGCAATTAAATCAGAAACGTCTAGTAGAAACTAATTTGCAGTCTCCTGTAAACCAAAATTTGGGAGGTTACTTACCGCAAGCAAATACTAATACGTTTTCTCCAGTGACTACACCCACTAACATGTGCTGGTCTGGTACAGCACAAGCGTAGTTAGTTCCACCTACACTATATCAACTAATTAGGCAGTTACACTGGTTAACACAACAAGTAACATCATATGATTTAGCAAACAATAGGTTGCCAAGCAACTTAGCACAGGATACTTCTAATGTTTTCCGGAACGCTCTACAGATGGCAGTGAATCTTCCGACTTCAGTGAAACCTTATGAAACCATCCAACCAGTAACTCATTCTGGTGGCCAGTTTAGAACTACTTCCGATCTAGTTCTGAAAATCAGAAGCCATTGCACTCCGATGCCAAGACAAAATCTAATAATGATTTGGATGTCTTAACAAATAAATTAACAAATTTGACGTTGCAAGTTCAAGAGTTACGACTTGAACAGCTAGCTCATAAAATTAGCAATATGTACTCGAATCAAAGAGGACGATCATATTATAATCGTAATTTTTCTCGGCACGGTTATAGAAATTATCAAGGTCGGTCTTACAGTAATGAAATAGACCATATCAGGATAATTATCAGTCACGTAGCCAGACTAATAAATCCCACAGTTCACGAGGACGTGGTCAACGTTCTAACATACGTTATTCGGGACGCAATGCACATAAAGACCAATATTCACGTTATGAAGGGACGTATATGGCTGAGCAAGAGGAAAACTCAGAAACGGAGCATACTTTAAACTAAGTAAGGGTCCCTCTCTGGTTTTTGGGCCCCAACGCCGCAAAAATCAAAGTTACTCATGTGAAAATAGACAAAAACAAATAGAAAGTGTATTTGTAACTTCCGAGATAACAAACTCTCATGGTATTGCTACAATAAGTGCTAGACTAAATGATATTGAACTTCAAGTAATATTGGATACGGGTAGTACATTGTCAATAATTTCAAATTCTCAACTCCTGAAAAATGCTAAAATTATTAATATAAAAACAGCTATTCGTTTCATTGCTAATCATGTTTTGCACTCAGAGTATGGAGTGATTTCAGCTGTTAATATTGGAGGCACCACTTTTTCACAACTATTTCACGTTGTTCAAAAGAACTTTGGTTGCCCAATCCTTGGTACAAATATGTTACGGTATTATGATACAAGAATTTGTTTTGCAAATAACAAATTAACTTTTTGTCCAAAATTGGAACCAGTTCGATTTTCCAATAGGAAAACTAACAGGGCAAGTAAGATGATAAGTGTTTATATACAAATCAGACCAAAGATAGCTAAAGCTACCCTCATAAATGTTACAGGCTTCACCCATATCCGTCAGCTTTTGTGCCATTGAGAACAAACATAGACATAAAGAAAGTAGGTGTTTTCTTTGAACCTGACAATAGGTTCCTGCAGTAACATAATCAAATATTTCCTCAAGTCATATCTGGTTGCACACCACATGCGTTTGTTACCAATAGGAGTAATAAAAGTGTTTCTTTACGTAAAAACGCGGTACTTGGCAGAATTTTTACACAACTTGAGTTGGATAAAGTAGCGACCTCAAAATTGAAAGCGGATGCAGCGGTGCTGACTACTTTACAAGTAAATCAGTCTTTAGATGTAGAACTACAGCAACGTTTGCAAGAAACTGAAAAGTTATTTGACGTTTCTAAATTCCAGATATCTAATGAATTAACTAACGAACAGAAAACTATGGTACAGAAATTGTTGTACGAATTCCGCGATATCTGGTCGCATTTTTCATCTGACATAGGTATCGTTAATAATTACACACAGAAGCTACACATAGACAAAAATATAAAGCACTTCGCACATATCTCAGGAAATACCAATAAATTTGCTTCCGGAGATAAAGGCCAAGTTGATGATTTGTGTCAAACAACCGTGCTACGTTCATGAACATCCGAATACACATCTGGTGCTGTAATTGTACGGAAACCTAATGGTAAATATAGAGTTTGCCTTGAACTTAGGTATTTGAACAGTAATCTTTATAAACCAGCTCTTATACAGGTTAGCATGAAATCAGTGTTACACACATTGAGAAATTGCAAATACATGGTTGATCCCGATATTAACGATGCTTATTTTTCAGTAAGAGTTGATGAGGATTCTCAGAAGTATTTAGGAATGAATATTTCGCCACTAGGAAATTATTTTCTTACACGCACACCAATGGGTCTCAAGGCAAGCGCTTTTTCGCTGAGCCATGTGTTGAATATTCTTACAAAAGATTGAAACCCAGAAATTGTTAGTTTATATGCAGATGATATTCTTCTTAATTCGGATGTATTTTCTACGCTACTGGCAACCCTGAAACAGCTTTTCATAAAAATCCGAGAAATTGGTGTTCGTTTGTCAATACCAAAAGCAAAATTTTTCTTTTCAAGATTATCTGTTTTCGGTTATGACGTCGACCAAAATGGTATTAGAATTTCTAAGAAAATTCGTTCAGCTATTGACAACATTTTACCTCCAAAAGATGTGAAATCACTACGCAAATATTTGGGTTTGTGCAATTTTGCTCGCGCACAAATACCTAAGTATGCAGATTTAGTTTTGCCATTTATAAAATTGATGATGAAAGGAAAACGTTATAAATGCTTACCGTTACATCAAGACAGTTTTATGGTCCTCAAAGAAGCTCTTTTGAATTCATTAGCTATGATGCATTATAAT
Source organism: Lepisma saccharinum (assembly GCA_022664845.1). Taxonomy (NCBI): domain Eukaryota; kingdom Metazoa; phylum Arthropoda; class Insecta; order Zygentoma; family Lepismatidae; genus Lepisma; species Lepisma saccharinum. Next base: position 5,769 of record JAGDQP010059969.1, read on the forward strand.
CGAAAAGCACCAATTAGGTTGTAGAGTGATGCAAGTCGCAATTTTATCGCAGGGGGTCTTTCAGCTTGATCCTATTATTAAACAATGGAGACCCTTAGGTTTTTGCTCACGACGTTGTACATACTCTGAGAAAAAATGTGACACGTATGAACGAGAAATTATATCGGCGGTTTACACATGTAAGACATTTCGTCATATTCTTTTAGGTATTCATTTTTATTAGTTTACTGATAATTTTGCATTCAGTAAAGCTTGCTGCAGATCCACACGAAAAACTTGCCCGTTTTTTCACCTTCCTAGGAGAGTATAGCTTTACATTACATCATTGCTCAACACAGTAGTGACATATTTACTTGTAATATGAGTCAGGATAACCAATCAGACATATAACTGATGACCTACTGGAACTTCCACACAAAATAGCTGTAGTTACAAATGAAGCACAAAGAGAATTAGGCACAAATACGTTGAATCCTCCTACAATTGAAGAACAACGAGGACAACTCCGGAATCACAGATAAAGGCATTGACGGACGTTACTGAAAATATACAGGAAGAAGAAAAAGAAGAAGAGGTAGGTACCTTCACAGTTTGTTGCAGCACTCTTTGAAGACTTGAATATTCGTTCTACACAAAGTCAGAACCAATGCTTTAAGAAAATAATAGAAACCCTAGAAAATCCTAGTCAGGAAGTGGATGGTAAGATTTTGAGAGATTCCAAATATTTTAAAATGTTTGATGGTATTTTATATCGTACGCCACCGAAAAATAATAACCGACGTAATACGAAACAGTTATGTGTTCCGCAAGATATGAGAGGTTCTTGGTTTGAATCTATACACTAGACTAGAACTGCTAATCATATGGGTTACCGTAAAACCTATCTTTACACATCTCTAAAGTATTACGTTAAGAATTTGAAACAGTATTTGTCAGAAAGGATTTTTCAATGCGACGTGTTTCAAAGGAACAAAATAGCTACACAGTTACCACAAGGTGAACTGTTACATTTAGAAGTACCTCCAGTTTTTGTCATATCAACTAGATTCTTCGGGGAAATATCCCATTTCATATAGCGGCAACAATCATATCATCTCAGCTATATGTGAAGGTAATCGTTACCTTATATCTCAAGCAGTACCAGATTTGAGTGCTAAAACTGTATGTAAATTTAGTTACAAACAGATAATACTTCGTTTAGGGATTCCGATGACTATTAAGACTGATAGACATATGTCATTTCGCAGCGCACATTATATAGAGTTATGTAATCTTATGGGAATAACTCCATACAAATGCTTAGCGCATCAGCACAGTGAGATAGTTATTATTGAAGCTACTCATAATCTTTTAGAAATTATGATTAAAACAAGGAAACGATCACAGAGCATGGGATAAAAACCTCAATGAATTCGTATTTTGTTTCAACCAGTCTGTAAGGCCTTCTATGGGTTATTCTGCTAATTATATAGCATTCGGATTTCAGCCTAGAGACATAGTAGATATTAAATTTGATATGATTTTTTAAATTCCAGATAATATCACTCGCCTGAAAGATATGCAACATGCGAGATGGATAGTTGTTAAGAATCTGCAAATGGATCATGAAAGACAAGAAAATGAATGGCAGTTGTCATAGACAACATGAATATCATCCCAACGACGTACGTTTAATTATATGAATCCATACGATTTCTCTGGAACGAAACTGCGAATAACGCTAAACTAACGTTATTATAGTGTACTTGAAACGGATCGATGTTGTATATCTTCAATTTCAATTTATTTCACCATAATTGTGTATTCTTACTTGATACAAAGTCATTATACACTTTCGAAGTTCATCATGAAGTAACTTATACGAGTTTAATATTTGCTGTTTTGCGATCAATGGTAAACAATAATACATATAGTCTATAACACTGCAAAGAATTAAATATGACAATATCTACGTGCAAACTTATGTTTTGAAAGCACTTCGAATCGAACAAATATTGTTCCAACTAAACAAGCGAATAGAGTTGAATGATATAAGTATCGTTTTAATTTTAACATTACCCAATCTACGAAATTCACCCTGGTGATAATCGTCGAGATTTTTTAACAAGAACTCACGTGAACAGCTAAATTGCGATAGTAGTGAATGAGCTTTAGACGATTTGCGATGAAAAGATTAGAGCAGAAAACCGTATAAAACATCAATATTACAGCACTAATTAATTTTCAGAGAATTTAAAGTATTTTATAGCATTTGGTGTTTCGTGTTGGTTGTTATATGATCAGAAAATTGCAGCGCGAGGCGATGTCGATTGGAGCTCTAAATGATACAGATTCGCACTAATTTATTCTATAAATTACGTAATAGTAATTCATCATATTGCGATATGAATTTCGTAACATTGTAGGCCATTGTTACGAGCAAAATTGTGAATAACCTAGCAACGATTCTTTCAATATGCATACAACTAAGAAGGATTATATGAAACTGTCGAATTTCTCTTAAACGTAAGTAGCAAAAGCAAAACTAACGTTATTTTGGAGGTTGGAAAGAGTATAGAAGCTTCTGAAAAGCTTCCTCCTTCTTATAAAGTACAATTATTATATAAGGAGCAATGTAGCTAATGGGTTGAGCAATATTTTCATCTTATGGTAGAGCTTTAGGTAGGTCTTCTGACGTTCCTAAAGAAATAACATAACCAAGGTATCTTTTCTGAAAAGTAAAATTATATATTTTACACTGGCCATTTCGGAATCCTGATCGCAATCCTTGAAGTTTCAGAAAGAGAATACTTATTTAGTCTTGGTGTGAGGATACCTTTATATTTCCAATTCTGAATGGATTTCGAGAAATGATTTCTTTTCAATAAATTTTATTTAAGAAATAATAATAAAAACAATAACAAATAAATAAGGAGTACAGTAACAAGTTGTCTTGAGGGTTTTGGAATTGTGTTGACTTTGAACTTTCACAAATATAAAGTAGAGCGACTTCGTGAGGCGAAGCTATTAATGGATTTCACAAATATACATTAAACCAAACTTCGTGAGGCGAAGCCATCAATCCATATAATGGAGTTTATAAAAGGGGAGTTTCATTAGTGATTTTTTCTTGCTTTACATATAAATGCAAATGATACATATTTCTGATTAATTTACAATACCCAATTTGGAGAATACTCTGTATCTCAAGCTATAACTTAAATTACTAAAAAGAGAATAAGAGAATAGGGATCGATCAGATACATTTAACAGACCGAGAGAGAGAGAGAGAGAGAGAGAGAGAGAGAGAGTGTGAGAGAAGCATCATTTTTCATAGCAAAATCATCTTAATGTTCAGCAATTTCATAGCAAGAAGTTCCATTATCACTTTTCTTGTAAGCAGGCCGTTAAATCCCATATGACCTGTGACCAAAACTATTTTGCTGTGCAATTATTTCGTACCAGAACTTCACTCTAATTCCTTCCCGTATCGTTAATGCCTTTACTATAACTACTTCAAGAATTTTATTCTCAAATATAGACAATATCAAACTAATATTATTTCTTAATGCAAAGTTATATGGAAACATAATTACTGAAGAGATTCTGAATTAATTTAAGCAAACAAATACTAAAACTTCAAATCCATCTCGGTGAGGGGATTATAGAAAAACATTTTTGTAAATATTCTAAGTCTACTAAGTAAACTGAAATAGATCTGACCTTATTGGATCGATGTTCGTCGTTCTTCTTCAAATCACGCACCGACATAACAAGATAAATATGAATAGTCTTTTTAAGAATTTTCTGATTGACGTAGTTTCTTCTGGAAATGTCAACATGACGTTAATTATTGCGTGATCTTCAGAGAATTAGTGATTGCACGTGTTGTTTGTTTCATGGCAAATTACGTCTTTTAATTTTTTAGGGAAAACAAGGAATTTTGCGGTTGGAAATTAAGGATAGAAAAGTCCATTTTCCTGTTGATCAATTCTGAAAGGATATCATTCCGGAGCCAACCAACATTTCGTGGTTTCCAAAATTCTTTTGTTATAATAACAATACATAGTCACTTCCTTTAATAATTACTAAAATAGCTTTGCAATCAATATCTCAAAATCCTGTTGAGTTTCATTATTTCATCATATATGCTATTCATTCTCAAGACAGAAATACATTCATTTCCTTTTGTCTCATCCTTTCTTACGAACACCGTCATCATTCCGTAACAAGGAAAGCAGGTTGGGATTCTGAATAAGTTAGGAAAGGCAAAAATATAGAAGGAATAAACTGAATATTCTGAAACAGATTATTTAATTTATCTGCTATATTATTGTTGTGTATAATTAGTGTATTTAAGCATATTTCTTGTAATGTTATTTCTTTACCAAAATAGAATGCTGTTGTAGTAGATTTATCTTTAATACATCGTTTATTCAATATTTTGGAACGTAATTCGAACAAGAGAAAGTTAGTTGAACATTGATAGTTTAGCAATGTATTGCAGATTAGGACACGTAAAAACAAAGCAAAAACATGATCTTCATACTAGTGTTTAGTACGATCAAGCGCTAAGTTACAAATTCTTGTTGAGTCAAACAAAGATTGTTCCAAATTTAATATAACAAAACAAGTGACAATAAAACAGACAAGTTAAAATCGTACTATTTTATTTAAAAATACGTATATTCGCTAGGTAAATTTATTTGCCGTGGTAAACGAAAGTGATAGAACTTCGTGGGTGAGTTTATTATTCCACTATTAGCGTTTTTATAGGAAATGTTTCCTTATTATAATTGTTTAGTAAACAATTATAGATTCAATTGTCTGGAGAGAGGCCTCTTAAATGTTATTGAATAGTATTTTACGCACGTAGTGGAAAACCTTTTAAGATGTCAGGAATGCAAAACGATTGTAACTTATAAAATTGGTGAAGGCAACTTGTATGTGTGATTGAATACTCTTTTGAAATAGAATAGGTTCCCTTTTGATGCAATTGAATAAAATAGGATTAACCCTTATATTGTATTAACTAAACCTGTGTAAAAATATTGACCTCAATAGAAAGAGTCTTTGGTATGAAAAACTATATAAATGTATAAGTCAAGTATACAAAACATAAGGTTATAGTTACGATTTAATGCAAGGTAAATTATTTTACATGCTTTTTTATTATAATATATATAAAATTTTAATCTTTAAATTGATTATCTAGACATAATTTCTAGGAGGTGAAACCATATGAATGTAACCATATATTAAATTTTAAATTTGAGTAGAAATAAGAATAGTAAGAGTGGAAACCTTATAATTACTTTTCTTCAAATAAGTGTCAATTTCAGTGATTGTAAAATTAGGAGATAACTATTACATATTATATAATCAGCAGAACAACTAATAAGTAATCTTATTGTTGGTATGATGGCTTGTAATAAGAATAACTTAGATCTATCGATGGTGGACTTTGAAGATATCGATTTCGACACTCCAGTTAAGGACAAAGACACAAATAAATGTAAACCAAATTTGGATAAACCTTTTAGAATAAGAAAGGAGCATACACTTTAAATGTCTTTGGATAATGTAAGTGAAAAGTCGTATAATGAATTACTGTACATGTTGGAGGAAAAGCAAATTGGTGTTGGAATTCAGAGAGTTTCAACACCAAATAATCGTATTGAAAATAACAGGAAAGAAGACTGTACTAGAAATCAGTCACCATATTCATTAACTGAAGTTTTACAAAAAAACCAGACAAAAGTATTCAGGTTTCGTTTCCGGATCATATTACCCAGAGTGTTGAAGAAAAATGTAGTCAAATAGAAAGTAAAATAAGGAACTCGCGAGGAAGAACGAACTACTGGAAAAAAGTCTTTGGAGATAAGAAAATATTTAAAGATACAATTCAACAAAATAAACTAGAAAAGGATCAATATTTGGACCAGATTGTTGACCTGTCGAGGAAAGTAACAACAAAAATACAAACTGTATCGCAATACTCTTAAAAAACTTACTGAAAATGCAAAAAACAAATATTATATGGAAAATATGCTTCGGACAGGGTCGGATACAAACCTGAAATGGACAAATAATAAATTATGCCTTAAATAAAAACAATAACAATGAATATACCGTAATAAACATTACTGATAAATCTAAAGAAATTATCCAAGATAAAAAGTTAATAGCTAATGAATTTAATACATATTTTACGGACATAGGTACGAAACTTTCTGCTGACATTAAAAGTCATACGGACGATACTCAAACTAAAGCTATAAAGCCAACACAATCAACAATATTTCTTACTCCTGTCTCCGAAACTGAAATATTAATGAAATATTAACACTATTAATGGCATGAAAAATAAATCAAGTATGGTACATGACGGTATAAACACAAAAAATATAAAAAGTGGGGCTGGAGTCTTAGCACCAGTTTTAAATCTGTCATTCTCCACAGGCATCTTGCCAGATACTCTAAAAATTGTTAAAATAATTCCCATATATGAAAGTGGAAACAGAATCGACAAAGCAT
>JAGDQP010059970.1:0-12284 GCA_022664845.1 Lepisma saccharinum
TAAAGAAATAATAAAGCCGAATTCAAATTTATCAACAAACATGTAATTTCCGAAAGTGTATCTAGTTGTTATCATATGTTGACATTGGTACCTGTAACATAAATTACTGTCATCAAAGCATTTTGGATCCAATCCCATCAAATCTATATTGACAGACTATTTAACATATAATAATTATTGCTCCCTCTCCCAACTCGTTTGGTCAGCGTGGGAGCAGTAGATCAACTCCTCCGTTCGGGGAGAGGCCTCATCCAGTAGTAAATTGAATATGGCTGTGATTTATTATTATTATTTACAATTATTGCTCCTATAAACATTTCCATTAAATAAAGTTTCCCAACAAACATGGATTCAGTTTAGTTAAAGATTCAAGTTGACTTTCATTTCAATAACACACATTTTTTTCTGATTGGCTGGAAACTAGCTCTATCTAAACAAAGCTTAAAATGATTTTTGGCTTGAAATGGATTATCAGTCTTTCTCGTCTAAAATTAGTAAGTTCTTATGGGATTACTAACACATATCACAGAGACGGATGGAACGTAGAGAGCAAGTAAATCGATAACAGGGTGACAAAAACGTTAAATGTTCCTTTATAAAATGTTAAATATATTGAAAACAAATGACCATTAATGGATACTGGACATGCTGGAGTGTATAATCACAATGATTGCTTTCTTGACTGTGCTTCAAAATTTTAAAATTTTAAGTAGGTCAATCTGTGCTAGAATGTTCCAAGAACGTTCCATGAGGAAGTTAGTTTTGGCATAACTCTAATCCAGTACGACAAAGTGACATGTGATATTGACCAGGAGAATGGGTGAGACGAATGATGAAAAATCATTTTCTGTTGAAACAGTTGAAGGAACGAAAACCAAAGCGTTCCGCAAAAGGTTACCGCTGTGTTGGGAAATATTTTTGTGGCGACGTTATTAATACGACAAGCATAGAAAGACCATCTAAGAGTCATAAGCCAATCATAAACATAACTTAAATAGCGTTGAATTTGAAATTAATTATTGGGCAACTGGCTCAGGGCGAATGGACTATGAAGGGATGAATTAGTGGGAGAAAACAAGAACATCTGGAGAAAACCTATGCACATGGTGATTGGTCACCACAAACCCCACATGGCATGAACATGGATCAAATCGTCGACCGTACGCATTAGCGGTCCAACTTAAATAGTTATATCGGGTACTACTTCGAATATGATTTGCTTAGTGGACCCCTTTGCCCCCTTACTTGTTGAGATATGACGTCATTTGTGATGATGTCGCCGTACCGTAACTTTGAGCGTCTTAGCTCCGAAAATATGCGTACGTCAAAATTTCTTGAAAGAACTTCTTCCTTGTTTTGGTGTCAGGAATTCACCCTCTTTTTTTTTCAGCCATTCATCATCAACAACACTAAAAGACCCAACATTCGCACATCGCTATTACACATTTGTAAATAATGTTTATATTTTGAGTACTTTACAAATTAGAAAAAAAAATAATTTTAGTAAGGGATGTAACCTGGATTTGACATTGCTTTAAATTTCTTAGGGGAAATTGCATTTTCTGCAAATTTGATAGTGTTTTAAGACCTAAACTTTTTGTTGTAAACGGGCAAAGTATGCACAGTTTTACTACTGCAAAAATGCTCAAATATTTTCCCTGTTGCAGTCTTTTAATAGCTTGTAACACACGTAACATATCTATGTAACAGACGTAATATTTTTGTCCAGGTGCACATAAGTGGAATTTGCTTATGAAACATAAGGAAACAAATAGAAACGGTGGAAGAAAGGTGTAATTAACAGGAATTAGTAGCACTACTTTCCTCATAATTATACACTGCTTGCCATTAAAAATGCAACACCAAGAAGAAGATAATCTAGCAGCCTAAAATTTTGCACATAAATACCTTAAGGTACAAGTAGCAAATGATTGAACGTGGGGACAGCGGAACAGAACTGCCGAAGGTCTGTGGATCCACTATGGACGTTCAGAATGGCACAAAACACAGCGAGGCATAGAGAGGAAGAACCTTTGTATGTGATCCTGGGATGGCAAACCATACATCTTCGACACGATATGACAGATGATCAATTGTGGATGGGGGAGGCCGATGGCGTGTAAGGCATTGCGCAATCAGGGACCAGATGTGTTCAATCGGCGAGAGATCAGGTATACCCGTCGGCCAAAGAAGCAGAGGAAGCTGCATTGGACAGGCGTAGTGGCTCATGGCTCATGGCTCACTAATCTCGAAGCGCTGAGGAATTCCTCATTTGGCTTCAATTTTCTCGAATGGCTAGAGGCTTGTGTGGCGTTAAGAACAGTTGAATGTTAAGAACCATATGTTAATAGTTATAAACATTATGTCCGTTAATTTTTGTAGCAAAATACGTGTCTCTCATAGCACAAAGCGGCGCCATTAGGATTCCTCTGCATGCCGCCATATTTCTTCCTTTTGTTCAACCCCAGTTAATATTTAACTGAATTACAAGGATTTTCGTAACCGCCCACTTTCACTCTGACATGAAATTAACTACTTTAGATACTTCTACCCCACCTTGCTTCAAGCTTTAAATGAAAGTACAGATTCCAAAATATGTTCAACTGAAATTCCAACAATATATATTAACATTCACACAAATTTTAGGTTTTGCTTTTGCTACACGAAACAGTTCTAATTTCTGGCTGGTTCCTCTTGTATAATGTCCCTCTGAAATAATGGCGCGAACTTAGAGAATTAATTATTTACTCGGAAACAGAAAAGTCATATCTCGATGCTTAATGACGTAAGTGGCGTAGACAACAGATCACAATTAAAGGTCTGCTATAGCAATGTTGCTAAGTAATGGTTCATTTTTTGTATCGATATAGGAAGAGTATCTTTATTTTACAATTTGTTAAATTGATTATCATTTCATTTGCATTCAGATACTGTTATTTAGTTAATGGATGAAAATTGTAATAACACATTGTATTATGTTTCTGATTGTGAAACACACAGATCTTTCTAAATAGAAGGTTTTTAGCGAAGTTAAGCAGTTTGAGTATTCTACAATTTATTTTTTAAATTTGTTTATGGTCTTTGGACGCGCCAAGATTAGGCCGGGGTAGGGTGGGGATGTTGGTAGAATGTTGTCGATCAGAGGCTAGTTTTTACGGGGTGCGGCATTTATCGTTAATCATTTTGAGTTGGCAATGCTGCCGTTATGGGCTCCCAGATAGCACCCAAACTTCCAGCAAATTTGTATGAGGTTTGTCATTGCAAGTTTGAACCAGATTTGGCATCGCAAGGCTGCAAACTTGCTACAATCTTGCAGAAAACTGGCTACTTGATACGTGACAAAATTTGCTACAAACTTTGCGTGCCAAACTTGCTACAAATTTGCCTTCTTAAACACAAAGCCTACGGCGGTTAAAGATTTCTAATGTCTGAATTGAGACTCGAACCTAGATTCTTCAGTTTTGTTTGTACTCGTTACTATATCATCTGCTCTATTGCGTCACTCCTGACTGTCTTCTATTTTACTAGTCTTTAATGTTACGAAGACAGTTTCTGGAATAAAAGCATTCATGCAGGCTGCTATTCGAAGCTGGGAACGTTTATTGGTGCTATTTCAGAGCTATGAAGGCTGCGTGCTTCGCTGATGATTTTTGACAGGCGAACTTGATCAGGAGAATCATAATACTTTACTGCTCGGGTCGATGACATATTACGTTTGTGGTCTTTGCATTGGTTGTACTGAGAGAAAGAATCATTATCTAACTTGAATTGTATAACTTATTTTCGGAAAATGTGAGAAAAAATGAAAATTGTGTAAAATGTTGAAAAATAACAAAAGGTAGGAAAGGGGAGCTAATACTTATAAGTACGAACTAAAAGAATTGTTGAAAAAGTTTTTTGTGGAACCAAGACGTTCGAGTTGGTAATTCAACAGGAAAAATCACTGTAAGGAAAAATCTGTGTTTCTTAGTGGCCGGTATAAAAAGTCTAAAGGCAATAAATAAAACTAAAACTGGGATTGACACCATAACACGAAAACAAACTACTAAGTATTTCTATCATCAGTAACTTTATATTGCTGTGTTTATTTCAGTAATGAATTTGATACGTGAACTACATTAAACGTATTAGCTAGAATGACACCAAATAAACGCAATACCTATATTTATACTTACTCTAGTATAAGGGGAAATTATTAAGTTTTCCTTTGGTGTTGAAGTTTTCTAACAATGTAGTAAGTTAACATCGTTAGGCAAAGATAATAAATTCATTTTCTGTTATTTTAGTGAACTTACGTTACAAAATGGAACATACCATTTTTATTAACCATGTTTATTTATCTATTCACATTAAAAGTAGGAAATAATATTCCATAAATTGCGATATAGAAACACTCATTTCATACTTCCCACCGTATCGTTTATACTCTATCTTGGCCTCCCGGAACTGACGTATTCAAGGTGAATTGATCCTTATATTTTTGGTAGCCTCGGCGCACCCCTCGGTTAGCGGTGGGCATACGCAAAAGCGCTGTTTACTAACAAAAAATCTGTTTACGCAAAAGTTCTGTCCCGTACCAGAAGTGCTTCTAAATGGGCTTTCCGCAGCCCTGCGACTCTGAAGCCAGTTCTACAAAAAAATCTGCCTAATTCCCATCCCTACTCCACCTGGCACTCGGCCAGTGTAGCCAACTAGCCACAAAGCACACAATGTTGAATTAACGTTTTATAAACGTTGAATTTTGACAACGTTGTATTTAGTGACGTTAATTTATACGTTTTATCAACGTAACTTAATAAACGTTTAAAGAATGTCCAATATTAAACGTTGAATTTAAATTGTGCTGTTAAACCTTCTAACATGGTGGAAAGCAAACGTTAATTATACGTTTATTCAACGTTGAATGTTTGTGAGATTTCCTAATCTACAGAAACAATTTTCAGTGATAGTTTTATGCTTAAACTTCACTAGGTGTTATATAATATCATTTTTCTTTATGGAAATGCACTTCTATTTGACATTCATACAATGCCTACGCTATGCGTTTGTCTTTTTTGTTCTCTCATGGAAACCGGGAAAGGCATGACATCGGCGCAGCGAGAGATCGAAATGACAGGAGGAAATCCGAATAAGTTGCTCAAATGATTTTTTTAATTTTTTGGTGTATTCTTCGTAGAATAGGTTGTCTCATCTTGTTAAAAGCAATAAATGTTGTACTGATAATTCTTAGACTTACTGAATGAATCAAACAATTCCACAAGGCAACCTAATTCTGTTTTGAAAATGTATAACTTTTTTATTTCGTTCAGATGCCTCTTATAGGTAAGGGCATATTGTACGTATGTAACTATATACAATTAAAGAAGACAACTAATATTTTAGTTTGAGGAGTTGTTATAAAGTAAGGATTTATCGAACATTTGTTTATTTATCGCATTATTTAAATTGCATTCTGAATATTTATTTTACATACATTTTTATATACATTATCGCTCAGACGAGCTATTTCCGAATAAATAAGTTATGTTTATACGTACTCCAGTATTATTTGTCCTCAATTTTTATTGATCCTTCAATTAGTGGTTTCACTAAGAGTCTCCGGCATTACCATGTTGAGGGGTTTGTTAGACTAGTATCCTAGTGGGAGTAGTTGGAATTGTACATTTATGTCCTTAATGTTGTGGGCGAAGGCTTTTATCTTCATTTCAATTCCCAGACTGTTTATGTCGGGTTACGTGTACAAAAAGAACCTATAGCGCAACTGCCCATGAAGGGCCAAGGCCTGCAACGCGGCATTTTGCGGGGGGCACGTGGTCAGTGCACGGCTGTTTTGAACCACTTTCAGTGGCTTTCGCAACCGGTTTAGACCCCTTCCCCCTACAGGGTTGCTCCCGGTACTCATTTTCAGAGACTGAGTCGACCTCTGGGACTTACAACCTAGGTAAAATTGTTTCAACTTCTTCCCCCGGGAATCAAACCCTGATTGTTGGATTGTCACGTCATCGGTCACATTTGGAGAGAAGTAAAAATTTAACTTTCAGGACAAATTTCGTACCTTTCCCCCAAAATCCCTACTTATAACGAATATTTAAATCTGTGCAGATGAACAGAACAATGTAAGTTTTCCAGAGCGAAGCCTAGTACTTCAGTGTTCAGTACGATATGCTTTAATTGAAATTACAATTTTAGGGTCGATGCCAGGTTAAAATCCTATAATCAAAGAATTTTCCTGGAATGAACCCTAAAATTGTATCGTACTGAACATTGAAATGCTAGGATTCGGTCTGGGAAACTTATATTATTCTGTTCAGCTTCACAGATTCAAATATTTATTGTAAGCAGAGATTTTCGGGAAAGGTACGAAATTTGTCCTGAAGGTTGAATTTTGTTTCTCTCTAAACGTCCCGTAACGTAGATTAAATGTTGAATAGCGTCTTGGTCGGCATTTGGCTTGCTGGGTATCTTCGATTGGAATGTGGGACTTGAACTTCAAACCGATGAGAAGATTTCAAAAGGAAGGATTTATTTTATAATCTGGATAGTGTCCAGATTTTATAATAACGATGTTGAAAAATTCATACACAATCCTATAAAATAATGGAAGTATAATTTTAGCAATAGTTTATTTTTGTAAACATAAGGCTGTCACTCAATCTCAAACGTAACGAAACCTGAAGTTTTCAAGGGATAAAGTTTCTTTATGTTCCTGTTGCTGCAAAACTAGCAATTAAAAAGTAATGTTAGTATTTTGCACAGTATATTTTATGTACAATTATGAGATCTTAAATTTAGATTTAATTTTTAAGATGTTTCTGCAACTTTGTCTCAAGCCTGGTTGATGATGATGAGATGAATTGGTGGAATGAAGAAAGTAGAAGGGAACGGGAGAATCTGGAGAAAACCCACGCACACCACCAAGTCCACATTGCGTGAGCAAGGATCGGACCTACAAGCTCTACCCAGTAAGCTAAATGCGGACAAAGACGAGAATTTCGGTCGGGGTTAGACGGGACCCCAACTAGTAGTCAGGAAGTACTTGGGAAGGTTGGCGCCGAACCATAAGTGGCGTTTGGCCGTGGGGCCATTTTCCGGGCCGCCATGGGTCCCCCGACTTGCGGGCATAGGGCTAACACGACCTGCCGACGTCGGCCTACCCTCGCCGACCAAGTGCCGCCGCCGTCTATTTTGGTGTGTAGCATCAGAGGTGAGCGCTCTACCAATGAGCCACGGTGTCCCCATAAATATGGAAAATTTTAGACTTCCGATACATGTTTTTAAAAGTCAAACCCTTCTCAAACAGTGTTGTCTATAGTATGTCCGGTTTCATTTATACTATATTCTTCATGCGTATCTTCTGCCCGTTATACATTCATATGCAAAAATCTTTTGCTATTTGATGCAGAGTGTTAAACCCTGTTGAACTTCACCACATATCAGAAAAATTCTGTGCATCATGCATCTCTTTAGTGTTGGGTGTTGCGAGTATCGTAAGTTAACAATTTCTGGCTTGGTCTGTTGAGAGTGTTTCAGATATTTACATTCGTAAATGTAAGCTTGGAATATCTGCACAAGCTCTGAGCTGAATGTTAACGTTTTTTTAATAGTAATCATGTGCAAATTTGAACTGTGGTCTATAAAAATTCAGTTGAAGTTGGAGTTACTTTTCTTGAATCTCCTTGATTATTAGTTGTAAACACTAATATTAATTTGATAGCTAAAATAAAATATTAATTTATAAACTGGTAACTATGTATTGTTAAAGCACCTTTTATTGATTAAAATATATTTTGTCTGATATTACAGCAATGCTGTTCAACGAACGTCATTGTAGACAAATTTAAAATGAACTCCAGGCCCGATGCTTTCATTCCATCAATAAACGTAAGTAATCAATTAGAAAAGGGTCTGGTAGAAGCTCATAAAAGTGAAAGTGATTTTTTTTCAAATATCGATAGAGAAATAAAACAAGATGAATCCCAGAATGTATTAAATAATCCTGGAGAGTGTTATGGAAACCAAACATCTGAACTGGAGGTGAGTAGTTGCAATATGCATAGTTTATTTTGTTTGTTCATAATAGCATTTGTTTTAGTTATCAAAAAGACGCTTTTTATAAATAACACTTTTAATAGCCGTTTCGTGTTTTATCGTTCAGGAATAAAATGTTCAATACAACATTGAAACAAATTACAAGTGAGATTTTGCTAACGCTTCAAAGCTGTTGATGTTAAATGCTTTTTTAGCTCATTTTGCCCCGAAGTGTCCATAGCAGTATTATTTTTAGAAACTAGACTTTTGCGAATTCTGTCTGTAAATGTTATGTACTCAGTTTTAGATGTTTTTATTGTTTCAAAGTAGACCTTTTAGTTGGACGGAGGTCTTTATTCGGGTCTCACTGGTTGCAATTTCGTGAAAAGTAATTGTGTTACAATCAATCAATATTTTTTGCTCCAGGAATATTTTCAGTAAAATAAATAATTCGCAATAATCCCATTGTTCAAGTTCGTGATTATTCTATGTATATTTTTATGACCGACGTATTTGTAGCATTTTAATAATTTATAAACAGAAATGCATTTGAATTTTTTGTTCATGTTTCCTATTTCAAATCGATATCAATGTTTCTATTGGGCTTGTTCCATACATTTGTTTTCTTTGCGTAGTGGAGATTCAAAAGCTTCTGTTTAGATTTTACAATCCCTTTATAGCAAATTGCCTAATTTTTCAGGGTTGCAGTATATTCTTTAAATCTTGTGACATTTTAAGCGAAGATGTAAGAAAGGAAATTTTCAATCGAACATCTGATGTGGTGGTTGATACAGAAAGATATAAGAAGCGTTTTCAATGTGAAATATGTCCATATAAATGTGCTCAGAGCAGTACATTGAAAGTACACATGCGAATTCATACAGGGGAAAAGCCTTATCAATGCGAAATATGCGAATATAAATGTTCTGTCATGAGTAGCTTGAAAACGCACAGAAGAATCCATTCAGGCGAGAAACCCTTCCAGTGTGGAATATGTGAGTACAAATGTACTAAAAGTAGTGACTTAAAAATGCACATGAGGATCCATACAGGCGAGAAGCATTTTCAGTGTGAAATATGCGGATATAAAGGGTCGCGTAGCAGCCATTTGAAAACGCATATGTTAACTCATACTGGTGAGAAACCCTTTGGATGTAAAACCTGTGGGTATAAATGCACCTTAAAAGCTAGTCTAAAAAAACACATGCGAACTCATTCTGGAGAAAAGCCTTACGAATGTAAAATATGCGGATATAAATGTTCGTACTCAAGCAGTTTGAAAACTCACGAAAGGATCCATTTAGGGATAAAGCCATTCAAATGTGGTACATGCAGGTATAAATGCACTAAAAGTGGTGATTTGAAATTGCACAAGAGAATTCATACAGGGGAGAAGCCTTTTCAGTGTGAAATATGTGGATATAAATGTTCTCGGAACAGTCACTTAAAATCACACATGAGAATTCATATGGCGAAAACATGCTGATTTCCCAAACCAAGATATTGTATTTTTAGAGAGAGGTGAAAATTGCAACTTTATGCTTCTCAACAGTGGAAAATATTCTACACATTGAGGAGTACCCTCATCATGTACTATCTATATATTTAATATTCTCAAAATATTTCTAACCTAATGAGAATATTGTAGTTATATCACCGTTCTTTTCAAGCCTGTTGGGCACTTTCTAGTTATATACTTAGAATATGCTTCGTAAAAAATCAAAGTAGCAAGTTTATGGGATATTGAGAACATCTTTCGAATATATCTGGGATTATGTTTTTTGCGCTCGAGATTTCGATTCCATTCTTTTCAAACTTGTCATTGCGAGCATCGAAAAATATTACGATATAATTTCTTGAAAATAAGGTGTGTTGTTTTCATTTAATGAATGTTAAAACATTCATATTATATGTAAAAAGTAGAGTTTGTGTGTTTGTTTAGTAATGTAATAATGATATAGGTTACGTACCAGAACATAGAAAAGTTTATCCTTCAATAATTATAAAACTAAACTCAAACTATAGAAGAGTTCTTGTCGAACAAGAGAGTGGGTAGTGTTTTCTTAAATGCTAACTGTAGTTGGAAAATAAAATCTTAAAGTACGTGTATCCATATTTAGTGTATCAAAATTCTCGTAAAGAGGTAAACTTACTCAAGCATACTTTTTATTATTATTTTATTACTGCTAGTCCGTTAGAGATCTAGATTATGTTTTTAGTGTTAGTGAAGTAGGATTTGGAGGTTTCGTGAAAAATTTCCATAAAGCTGAGTTTTGGCAGAAATGAAGTACTGGTGACTCCAGCGAACATACTAAAAGTCTGAACTGATCCGAGGTGCTAACGCTACCATATTGGAAAATGACGGCTATTTTTTAATTACAATTCTTGTAGTTGATAATATAAGGAACATAAAAGGTAATGTACAAATTTTGTGGAAAGTTAATACTTTTCGAGTTCAACATTAAAATTGTACACATTGAAATAATATTAAAAAATGGTGTAATAAAATATATAATTAATTTAATGGCGACCTAGAAGCTTTATAAAAATGATACTTTTGGGGCTAGTCACATTAAAAGGATAGAGGAGCCATATTGTAAGTAAAATCTCACCGGCGCATTTTTCAATGTTTTGCACTTTCAAAATTTATCAGAACAAGAGGATAGCGTTTATTCAGAATAAACGTAGACGTCCAGTCAAGCCTAGAACGTTGAAAATCCGATAAATACAAGACCCATTATTAATATTTTTTGAAAACGAAAATAGTGATAATGAACCACGGGGTTAGTTAAAGTCATGTTCGGTATTTTTTTAAATTATACGCGATGAACATCACGCTTTGCCTTAAGCGGCAAGGATATAGTTCCCACTTCACAGCAGTAATTATTCACATCTAACGCCAATCTCATGCTTCCAAGCCACACAAATATCTTTCTCTTGTAAATTTTGCAAAAAGGCACCAAAACCTTGGAAACTGCACACACTTTAACTAACCAGTCTTTGCCCAACAACAATATATCCACGGTCTTTGTAGCAAAGTATGTTATTCATAACACGAAGGGATACCATTTAGTATTCCTACACATGGCGTCATATTTGCATGTACTGAGTACATATTTACGTAAAAAATTATGAAATATGGTTATTCGTAGCAGCCAGTACCAATGCTTTTTTCTAGAAGTTTTTCCAATCACTTTCGTGTCTGATGTCATTTCACGAGGATTATAAGTGAAATATTGTTTTGTGCCAGTTAATTATTTTTGGTGCATGAACATTTCTTTGAGATTTTTGGTGAGTTACGGAAAAGCACGCGTACGGAGAATACGTACCCAAAGTTACTTGGATAGATGGATAAACTTTAGGACCGAAATTCCGAAAGCTATTGAGCATACGGACGCTCTATACAATTTATTGTCTTTCAAATAAACATCTCAGATACTTCTATAAACACCTAGCGGTAGTGGGCAATGCTAAAAGTATTACGGAAAGCATGTGTCATTATTATTTCCCTAAATGTGCACTCAAGTTGATCAACATAAAAACATGGCGGGATAGATTTATTTGCGTTCATTAGACCAGGTACATGCAGATTGTAGGAATGGTGATGATTATTAATGGCGTGGCCTCGTGTTATGAATGACGCATGATTTGCTACAAAAATCATGGCCACAATGTTGAATAAGCAAAGGCGGGTTAAAGAAGGTTAGATTTGTTTTGTTATATGCGATGTACGGTTTAATGTACTCGCTCACCAGCGTGGAAGCAGTCAAGTAGTTCCAAGTACTTTTCTTTATCTCATACACGGTTTAATGTGCTCGCTCACCAATGTGGAAGCAGCCAAGTAGTTCCAAGCAAAGATTATAGACCCTTTACAGAAAGATGAGTATCCTCCATGTTAATTCGACGTATCGAGTTTCGACACTAGCAGCGCCACTCTGTCACCGACGAAAATGAACAACACCTGTTGTTAATCAATGTTTCCATCCACTGAGATTAGTTACCAATGGTAGGAATGTTGCTATATCCGCAAAGAATTTACCAAGCTGACAGTGAAGCAAAACTAGTATTACTACTACTGTGCGAACAGTGTTGATATCTTTGTGTTAAATATAAAAAACAGCTTACTGCTGATTGCTCTTATGTGTAACGCCTTTCTCCGTGCAGATAATATCATTGGTCGTCATGCATTCTCATGCTACATGTGTTCTTGTCCTCACCCTTACCTCAGCTTAAAGATGCGATAATAAATTCATTTT
>JAGDQP010059971.1:0-10626 GCA_022664845.1 Lepisma saccharinum
GCCTATTTATTTTGCTCTCTCCAACCAATATTCGTAAATCGTCTTCTTCATTGTGACACCATTGTTTGCAAGTAGAGTAATCATTTCTTCTTACTTTAATCTATGACGTAGATAGATAGATCCGGCTCGGTGCATTTCTTCCATATTCTATAGGAGTTGACGGTAGAAAAACAAGTTACAATTCCTTTGTTCACGATTACTTAACACATAAGCTTAAATAAGGAGGGTTGAAGATATGTTAACTAGTTTCAGTACACAGAAGTCTACCACTTAACCACTGGACCATCCTGTCAGCTTCAATAGTGACGTTAGGAAATGTCATCAATAGGTCTTGAGCTAATCGTTGCAGCCAAACTGTATTTCTTCCTGTAAATTGGTGTACACTAAACTGTACGTGAATTTATGTATTCAAGGGTTTGAAGACAAATCAGCAATCCATGTGGAATGAAAGAAATGATGGTATGTTACACAGTAATTTCTCCGTACCAGTTTAAGTTAAAGCCACGTTTACAACAATGTGTATTATTATTAGTATTATTAATGTGGATGCTAGTCGTTGTAGTAGTAGTAGTAGTAGTAAAGTTTACAAGTATCAATGTCAGTTACAGTTTGTTTAGAATATGTGTCAGTTTATACTCTCCTGGTAGAAAACCAAGAAGCAACAGCAGTGAGCAAATGTGTCAGGAATGTAATTTGATATGTCCCTGGTGAAGAACAAGTATTACACTACAAACATATGTAAAGTTTGAGAATATGACGTATGTATATAAAATAAGGGCAATAATAAAAATGGTGGCCAGTTATTTACTAAAAAGAAAAATAATTGTGGTGACCGATAATGGGCTGAGAGAAACCTTGGGTCCTACGAAAAACCTGAAAAAGTCCACGATTAAATTATATAATTATATTGCAGTATTTAATTAAGCAGTAGAATTATATATAAATACTTTTTGGCTGCGATAATTTATTGGAAATATATTGTACTGCAAACTCTACCGCGGAGAACACAAAAGTGTTATATACTTTTATTAAATCATAAAATAGTAGAAAAAAGTATATAAATAATTATGAATTAATAATTTAATCTTTTGAGTTTCTGAGTATTCAGGTAGTAGAAAATATTTAGTGACATCTAGTTGTTCGAGGGGAAACTAAAGCAGCTTTCTGTATACTGCACTTTGATGATATCTTCAATAATAAAAAAAATTTTGATGAAGCTTTTCTTATAACAAATACCTACAGGCTGACTGACGTTTTGTTTAGGGTATTCCTCAGTTACGTCCCGGCAAATGCTGCATGTTCAACTAATGTAATGGTCGATTGTTTTCCGCGTTCTTTTCTCTACCCTAAACCGGCTTGAGCTATAAATAAATTAATTCAATTGAAAGCTCAAACTAATTAATGCCATTGCCATCTAGGAAGCAAATATTAACTTTCATATAATAGTATAATAATATTAGTACATATTCTTATTGATTGAAAGCAACGCATCTTCGTTATTCGTGTTTCTTTTTCTGGGTCTTAAATGGAAAGTATATGCAATTGTCTTCCTGTGTTAGCTAAACTATCCTGTTCTGGAAATTTATGTTAACTTGATCCACAAGTTAATCTACGTATCATAGTTTTAAAAAAAATAGTCTGTAAATTTGCAGCAAGTTTGGCATCGCCAGTCAGCAAATTTGCAGCAAGGTTGCTAGTTAACAAGCGAAAAATTTGCTACAAACCTGCCATATCAAACTTGTCACGTCACAGCTGCTACAAAGTTGTTTTACCAAAATCTTGGTGGGTCAACATCGGAAAAGTCTTGCCAGAAGGTTATTAACAATGGCTGTTGTCTATTAGTATATATTTAGCCGGACTTTTTCCATTCCATTGTCTTTTTCCGTGATTATATATTAACAAGTTGGTATTTTTTTCAACTGTCTGCAGTGGGGTTCGAACCTAGAATCTTCATATTTGTTTGTTGTTCGCCTGTAACGACTACGCTAACGCGACACTCCTGACCAACTTCTATTTTACTAGTCCTCTGATGTTACGAAGACTGTTTATGAAGTAAAGGTTTCAATTCAACATTGATATAGCTGATTTTACCCTGTGTTAGGCCTGATTTACATGCAAGCTTGCGTAAAATAGAAGATAATTTGTTTTTTTATCGAACACCGGTTTTTTTCAATTAATAGAAATCCAAGAAGTAGTTACATGGACTTTGGTACTGTAATTGACCCTTCATGTACCATACTTTATCTTGAACAAATTACTATCAGACGCAACGGAATTTTTTTTTCAGTTTGATGCAACACGTTTGTTATTGCCAATTTTGCAACAACTCTACAGAAAACTTGCTATGCCATATTTATAACGGTAAACAAAAATCAAGGCTCGTGGCACATGTATTGTCATCTTCCACTCTGCAACAAACTTGGTGCGTGAGGTTTATCACTGTAAGGAGAAATCAAGACTAGTCCAAAACTTTTGGTATAAACTTGCGTGCTATCTGGTATTGTGCATGGTTTTCTAGCATTACTTCTTTTCTAGTTTCACTGTTCTGACACCAGGTTTCATATAAGAAAATATTAAAAATGAAAGTTCACCATCTATAATTATTTTACCTGAGTCTTAAATAAGAAACATTTTTTTTCAGCTGAGAAAAAAAAAGAAGAGGTAGCGTGGATAGATTCTATGGTTGATACGCACATGCGGTAACTTTTAAAATATATATACTTTTTTTTTCTTTATTCCTATTTAGAACTACTTTAGTCAAATTCTGATCCCTCTCTTTAATTTAATTTCATAATCATTGACTTGGATTGGAATTATGTTGGAGAGTATATTTAATTCAAATTCTATTGAATTAAATTTTTATTGGATTCGGGTTCGAATTTTAAATTACCATTAGCTGCATTTGACTAAAATTTATTTGAATTACATTTAGTTTTTTTTTTTTAGATTTATTTTTAATTTCTGATTTAGTTTTGTCTCGGAGTAAGATTTAATTTGATTCGATTGTGGGCTCTCTGCGACTGGATTGAGTTTCAATTTGATTTTGATTGCAATCTATTCAAGTGGATTCACGTAGATACAAAATTATAGCTTCTTTTTCGTTTATTTTCTGGCTTGTTTTGAAGCTAGATTTAATTTGATTGATTCGAACAGGACTGAATTTAAATTAATTTACTGAAAAAGATTCAATTAGGCAATTACATTTTTTTTTGGGGGGGGGATACAGCTTCGTGGAGGCCTTCAATAATACTAAAAAAGAGAGAAAAAAATAAGTAAATGAACTTTTAAACTTTGGTATTTTGGTGCATAGCACACACTGATGACTTCATTCAATCTATCGTCCGTGAATAAGGAGAAAAAAAAGAGCAGTGACCTGGATTTGGAAATGTTTAGTGACTTCGCGTCACCTCAATGTGCCTCTTTCTTTCGCTATTACCCTCTTTCCTTTCATATGTCTCTCTCTCTGTAACACAAACAGAAACACATAAACAATTTTCAATGTAACATAGCATCAACCCTGAATACAGGTAATATACCAAATTTTATATACTAATACCATAGATCTGGACAAATGATGAGGTTATATCGTCGATTATTGTTGTGTTTCTCCCTCCTTCTCCCTTTCTCTCTCTCTCTCTCTCTCTTTTCTGTCGTGCAAAAACTTTTGGCTTCGAGGTCGCAAAATGAGACCAGGCCGCGATCCGACCTACATCAAGCTATCGTTGCCAACTACAAACTGCAACAAACTACCGAATGATAAATTGTTGTGTTGTTTGAAAAAATATTTGTGCGAAACAATGAAACGCATTGTTGTGGTGTAAAATATCTATGTTAGCTCCTTACCTTATCTCCTTCTCTTCTTCAATTAACACGAAAAAAAGATCTTGATGAGTAAGATGGGTGTTCTAGTCGGAGACATGTCTATAACAAAAAAATCCTTTGGACAAGATTAACCGATGGTGGTTTTGAACATTGTCGTATATTAGATGAAGATGTTCTATAACATGATGCACAGTTTAAAGTGGACTGCGAATCACTTTTGTTCCCAGTGGGTATTGAACTCGGGACCTGTTGATATCAAGGCAGCGAGTGTTACCACCCACTCCACTGGGGACATAAGGAGAGAAATGTATAATCTGACTGTTCAGTCCTTCGTTTGTGATTTTGGTTATATGTTCCCATGTCAGAGGTTTAGTTAAAGTTATCATATACAGGTAGTGCTGTACAAATTAAAATTTGTTCTACGTACAGGATTAACTTAACAAATTATTTGAGTAAATTGGTATTTCTGGGTCATTTTTAAGTAAATAATGAGTTTAGTCCGTTTCTGATATCTACAAACATCCATACTGCAACTTTAACTGGTCGCAGGTCCACCAGACCTTGTGGACGCTGGGCTTTAACGTGTTAAATACACGGCCACTGCGGTAGGTTTAACAGTTGATAGCCTTTGTTTGTCATTGGTTTGGGGTGGGAATGAAGTTCTCCAGGGTATTATTTGAAGGTACCATCCCAGTATTATAACCTGATGGTGACTCAGGAAAACTCTATACAAACCTCAGTCAGGGTTGCACTTGCAGGTCTTGAGCTCAGGCGTGAGGCCAATGACTAATTTCAGGAGACATATCAATGGTAAGCACAGCTTATGGCGAATGAGTTAGGATTGTAGCCGCCAGGATCGCTGGGTATATCATTTTGCATTCGCCTCCTCTCATAGCAAGGGATTTCCCAGGAATATTCCATTTATATCCCCACTGTGCGTATTGTATCTATGAATAATTGTGAACAAATAAGGATTATTCTACACTGTAAAAACTGTACCTCTGAATTGGGAGTGAAACATTGCAAGTTTGTACTGCCAATTTTTGAGAGGCTGTGGCAAAGTCAGGGTTGGATTTACAGTGGCGGTTCTTTGCCTCCAAATCCGAGAGGAAGGGAACAGATTAACAGAAACAAAAACGAAGGTAAAATATGAATTTCTGGGTCCACCCTGCCTCTGAAAAAAAGGTAATATAATGTACTCCCAATTTTTGAGAATCAGTGACGGGCACAGGGATCCGTGTTTTTATTAATCTGTTCTCTCCCAAGAACTGGGGGGCAAAAGAACCGCCCCTCTAAACCCAACCCTGGGTTCGCCACTGCCTCTCAAAAATTGGCAGTACAAAATTTTGCACTGCCAATTTATGGTGTGGCATATGCTTCGTGGAATATTACAAGAATATTCTAGACTTACATTCCTGAAATATCCCTAGAACACTGTGAGAATATCCCGAACGTACAAGCATTTTAAATGAAATATCACAAGAAATGTCTTCACTACATATGCTCATCCAAGGATTTAGATATTCATAGAATGTTCTACGAATATACCAGATATATCCGATGATTTTCTAGAGATATTCTAGAGATAAATCGAGGATATCCTATACATATCCTAGGATTTCCTATAGATATCCTAGAGACATGTTATAGATAACCTAGAACTACCCTAGAGATAGCATATCCCCACGACGAAAATAGTGGCATATTCTCTAAAATATACGTTGTTGCATGGATATATTTTAGGGTACCCTGCAGCAGTGTTCGATTTGCCAGGAGAGATGCCGGGGATTTTCCCTGGTGCGTGAGGATTTTATCCCCGGCTGTTGATTCTGAATATCATCCCAACCAGGGATAAAATCTTTGTATTTCTACTGAAACTTACCAGCTCCCACTAGTTTTAGTATTCCCCCCCCCCCCTTCCTTCGTAATTTATAACAAATCGAACACAGCCCAGCAGGACCCTAAGTCAACAAGGTTGTCGTGGCGAAGATTTGAACTTCCGTCAACTTCTCACAAGTGAGCAACTTTTTGCCACTAGCGGACAGGAACTGAAATAATGGAACGATCTTGTTGGAAGTGGCGCCCGAACTCAGTAAATAAGCGTGGATTTAATTTGATTTGATTGACGTCCTTCGAGGGGACAACTAAAAAGTTTGAGTGTGCTGCAAAAAGTGACCAGGTCTTTCTCACCCTACAATTCACCTGGTGGAATTAAGGAAAAGCTCTATAGAAACACATAATTAGTCAGGGATTCTTCCAGGATTTTCAGTTTGGGGGGGAAAGTAGATTTTTACAGAGTTTCTACCGATAACAGTGAAAATTATAAAGTGTGGTGTGTGCACTGGACACATTTAAGAGAGGTGACACCCGGGGTAGGGGTGGGGTCTAGCAGAAGATCAGTACGTCCAGTTTCCGTAAGCAACATCCTACTATCTATCAAACGGTGTGAATGAAGTAATATCGGCAAATTCTCAATCAGTTTACATATAAAATCAATACAATAAACATAAAATATGGCATCCTAATTTCGGGCTCTTGGGTTCGAATTTCTAAAACGAACATTCTCCCCCATCCTTCATAGTCAGAGAAGGCAGTTTGTTTCCAGAGACACAATAAATTTAAGCGTGTTTCATATTATTTCATATTACACGACAAACAATACTTTTCGTGATCAATATAAACTTCGATTAATTCATATAATCAAAAAATAATTTGATTTTGTAATGTGCCTAAAATACCAAGAATCATTTATTTGGTTGGTATTGCTTCAGTCCAGTAGTGATAGTCAACCAAAGTAGGAACCAGTTGGCGCTACTTGTAACCTCTGTTGCAAGAGGGAGATATAAGTGAGGGATTCAGCTAGAGAAGGGGTCCTGCAACAATCAATCTTTCTATTTCCTCACAACCATATGACATCTATGTACAACTACAATATGACATAACACTGCTTCTTGTCACATGGACCATGGAGTGTCCAGGGCACCGCCAGCTGTATTTGTATCTGCCTGCCCATTCACTTCAAAAAACATTGTTTGCCGCGTGAACATTTGCTTCCTAATTCCGACGCTAGAGGCAGCACAATACATCCGTTTTCGTCAGTAACTCTTGGGTATTGGTATAGGAAAAGCTGAATATTTCGAAGAGTTTTAGAATAGATGCAGCTGGCGGTGGTCCAGCGTTCATCCGACTACACGTCAGATTGTACACAGTTTCAGATGGCTGCAAGGAGATAAGTCATACTTTGATTCTCTGTGTTTCTTATTCCGTTCTCTGTTTGTATCCGTCACTTATCAAGGCTTTGCCACTTTAAAAACAAGATTCAGATGCATAATATTTTAGAAGAACGGAATCAAACTGGAAGCGATACTAAAGATTACTTTTCTGAAAGTGTGTTTTTAGTCTTCAGCCACTCCCAGCAGCTCAAATGAGTTAGGTTTCTAACTAATATAACTGTAAAGTAATTCCGAATTAAAAGCTACGCTGATTATTTTTTAATTTAAGCAGAAAACAAGGAATGCTTATTTTATATGTGAAATACACAAAAGGTGACCTAAATAGAAAATAAATAATACAAGCTTTATAAGTGGTTCTTTCTCGATAATCTAAAAGAAGAAATGGTTGATTTAAATACGAGACGGACATAATCATTATGCCGAAAATTCGTATATAAAAATAGTTCACATAAACTACGTAACAGAATGACATTACAAGTGCAAAGACTATCGATATTCTTTTTTTATCGTATTTTCTTGGGTTTGAAAGATGAATAAGAACAATAATTGAAGACACTTCCCCCAGTGATTCCGCCAGACCCTTCAAATTATCAAGAACCTCCCCCCCCCCCGCCCCGAACTTTAATTTTTTTACATTCAAAAAAATGATAGAAACTGTAGAAAAATTCCACTTATACCCTCCCAATTTTAACTTTACAACCCCCCCCCCTCTCCCAACTAAAAATCCTGGCGGAATTCCTGACTTTTTCTACCACTATACCTGGACATATAAGTGACCAAACTCTTTACTGCTACATTTATTTACGTATAACATTAAAAAATTATTTTAAAAAAAGTTGTAGTTTCATATCTAATGGTTCCTATGTTGTCTTGAAGAGGGCTCCTCGCTCCAGTTCCCCCATTTTTAAAATTTTTCAAAATATTAAAAAAAAAACGAAGAGTACTATTAAAAATATAAATTCATAGCGCGCTAGAACTTACAAATTACCATAAAATGCAATGGACAGCGATCTCGAAATCTTGATTATTGATGATTTCTCAGACTTCAGTTAAATAATGACGTCATAATCTTTAAAAACGTATCACTCGTCAATGGACACGATCTCGAGGTTGTCCATTGCATTCCATAGTGATTCGTAAGTTCTAGTGCGCTATGAATTTAAATTTTTGATAATACTCTTAGTTTTTGAAATATTTTGAAAAATGTTAAAAATGGGAGGGTTGGAGCGAGGAGGAGCCCTCTTAAATTCAGTCTTATTACAAGTTCTTTAAAATTATTGGCTAGTTTATTTAAAAGACATTCATAAGCACTTTAGGGACGATTCCGCCAAGATTTTCAGCTTTTTTATTGGGTGGGGAGTAAAGTTAAAATGGGGAGGGTGTAAGCAGTGCCGGGTCTAGAAATTTTCCTATGGGGGCAAAGTTAAATTTCGCCTCCCTTTCCATATATTTTTAGCCAAACAACACGACCAGCCAACGCGATGGCTACAACACTGTCTCGCATCACGTAATGTACTTTTGTTTTCTTCTCTGGAGCCTGTCGTGACATCGCTATTACTAACACCAGTATGACAGTAGACCTGCCTATCTGACTTGAATCGCAGGTTTGAATTTTTTAAAGATGAAGGTTGGTTCTATGGAATAATATTAAAATGTCTTAGCGTGTTGGTATTGAAATTTTGAACACGTTTAGGTCAATTTTTAATTTAATAGGCAATTTTACTTCCCTTTTTAGCTATTTGCCTCCCCCTAAACGTGCCACCCGGGGTACTTGCCTCCTCCCCCACCCCAGATCCGGCACTGGGTGTAAGTGGAGTTTAAGCACTGTTTCAATCGTTTTTTTTTTACCGGAAAAGTATTAAAGGGTGGGGTTTCTCGGGGGTTTGGGGGGATGGCGGGGGGGGGGGGTATGATTATCTGGCGAAATCACTGTTAATCGTCATTTGTCCATTATTATTATTAAAAATATTTTTAAAAGCACAAGGTTGTTTGTTTTTTTTTATTTCTAGATGCGAATCAAGGACAAAAGTCAGCAAAGAGGAACACAATATAATGTAGTTTAAGATAAGCAACCATGAGAAAGGAAAGAGACGATTAAATTGTCTGATAACCTTAATTTTGAATGGATAGTGACAAAAACGGAAATACCTGTTACTTTTCCGCTGGCTGGTCATCAGATACAACAACAGAACTCGTTTCACCGTAGGCATCAGGACGAATCGTAATAAAATAGAGCCGAGTTCCAAATTAGCACGTTTTTCTTTTCCTTTCTTTTCTTTTTTTTTCTAAGCTACCTTCTCCCGTATCATTCATATCTTTATTCAGCTCCTTTTGGCTCCTCGTTTGACAACATTTTCTCTCCCGCTCGCCCACCCTCTTCAAACTTTTGCGCTTGACAACGGAAAAGGTGTCATCGTCAGTCACCCAACTGCGATAATAATAAAAAAGAAAAGAAAGACAGAAAAGAATGATACGACACCACAACTGAAACGACTTTTTAAAAAAAAAAAATGTGACGAAAGGAGAACAAGCAAACGGTATCAAGTTTTTACTCGGTTAAACAAAACGATGAACAAGATACGTACAACAAACAATAAAGAAGCAAAAGAAAGGCAGTCATTTTGGAAAGAAGAAGAAAAAGAAGCAAACGGGACGGGAGTGTGAGGCGACAAAGTCGCACACAGCGTGTGTCAAACAAGAAGCGTGTCTAAAGCGTGTCAAAAGAAAGCAGGGAGGCCTGTTTTATGCTTGCTTGAAGCTGAATGCCTTTTCTGATGGTCGGTCGTCCGTTCTCCGTCTCTGACTGAACTTGCCCAGCCGTGATTGAAAAGCTCTCTCTCTCTCTTTCTCTCGCACTCACTCTCACTCTCTCTTTCTCTCTAGCTGGTTTTATATTACGTCTATACGTAATAAAGATGACAGCCATTCGCGGAACAGAGGCGCCATTTCAGTCTGCAACAGTATATTCATAAGGACAATGAAGGATTTACCTTTGATCAAATTACAGTAAAATGTTGCACGAAAGAAGTCCCTGAAGATAAAGAGATTTTCTTTTCATTATACGCAAGTATTTTTTTATTGAAAGTAAGAAACTTATCTTCTAGGATGGTTCGAAAAACTTTTTTTTTTCTTTCGAAATTCGATTGAGTGGGTGCTGTTGCAGACTGAGTAGGGTGCTGAAAAGGGGGCAATAGTAGTTTTTTCTCAAAATCTGAGATTTTTTCGGTCAACTCCTTCCTTTGCCGCAGAAATTTTCATTTTTTCTTTTATCCAAATTTTATTGAGAGGGGTGCGCAAAATTTGCCTATGGTTAATAATAGTAGTTTATTCTAGGGATGGCCAACCGGATCCGGGTTTCGGATATCCACATCTCGGATATCTGAGGCATGTACACATCATCGTAATCTTTCCTAATTCGTATTTTGGGCGATTTTTTTCGGCTACTAAACGATGTCTTCTTTCTGATTTGTTACTCTTTATTTTAGAGTGTTGAGAGGGGAGAGGGGGAGAGAGGGGAAGCAGGATCAGAGAGAGAGAGAGAGAGAGAAGAAATTGCTGAGTTGTACATGGA
>JAGDQP010059972.1:515-12284 GCA_022664845.1 Lepisma saccharinum
CAAATATCAAATCGAGTCCAAAAGTACAAAACAAAATGCAATCACAAAATAATGCAAACCATATTGGTTCAAGAGCATAAGTGCGCACCTGAAAGAGCATATTTTTTCTGGAGATGAAATTGAGCAGTAGCAAACTTTTGCAAGAAACCCACATATACTAAATATACACTTTCTTTTTTTAAAACAATAAGCCCCTTGGAAGACTGCCAAGCCAGTATACCATCAGTGGTGTACATCAAGAGTCAAACACTCGAAGCTAAACAAACATAGCAACGCAGTATTTCTGAGACAGCTTAATACTTAACTCTTAATAAAAATATGTACTACAAAACAAATAAGATAGGAAAACTGCTCTAAATTTTTAATTACAAGCACGGAAAAAACAAATTCTATCCTTTTGATATTTCTGTAAGGAAACTCAGCCAATGGGAATACTCATACATAGCGGCGAAGTCCATTCAAGAGGACATAATACTCACAAGTATGAATTCAAAAAGAATCGGACAGATCCAAATAACAAATATACGAAATAAAAATTTTCTCTATTAATTGACATAATAGTTGGCTTTTGAGAGACAGGTGAACAAACGTCACACTTCGGAATCCATAATATAAGGCCTGGAAGCACTTAATAACATATAAAAGCTAGCAACTACAAACTACAAGGGGTAAGAACGTAAGAACGTACGCGTAAGAACTATTTATGAAGTACTTTCCAGCTTGAAAGAGCTACACAATGGACTTCCACTGAATATGTTACACATATAAGCCGAAGTGTGATTTTTTTTTGCCCCTACGTACAAGTTAAAGGGAGTGCCTATTGATTTTCAGGGATTTAGGCTTGGATCCCTAGTGATAACAAAATAATAAGAACTCAAACTGTGTATGAGATCTGTGATGGCTCCGAAGTTCTGGGCTTCAAACCCCAATGCAAGAATTCTCTCAGCCCCGTTACTTCCATTCAGAAACATTCCGAAAATACAGAAGCGTCTCAATTCTGCTAGCAGCAAAGGTTGTACGTTCAGAGTCCTACCTCGGATCGCATCGCCAATCAACATCATATACAACCAGTATGATCAAAAATAATTCATATCACATGGTTATGTTGAATCTGTCGAAATCAATAACAGTACTAAATTTAAAATTATAAACAAATTCCACGTTATTATATTTTATTGCGTCACCATCAACGTTCCAAATGGGTCCCCTCTAAGAAGTGGATCGTCCCCGTTACGTTCTAGGACGAAATTAAGTAGGGGAACACAAATTCGATTTTCCTAAGACTGGGGGAACGGCGCGGCGTTCCACCCAAATCGACCACTGTGCATACATTTATATTTATAAAAGGAACAGCGGACAATTTTTAACGCGTATCTCCATTAGGAGTGTTCGCAAGTGAGGTGACGTAAGTTTTCCAATCCCCTTTATTTCCTATAATCGTAATCGAGTTATTTATTTTTAAAAAGCCATAAAAATATCAGCTACGCATAACCTGAAACTATTTTGCTTAAACTGTAGTTATAAGTTGCTATACAGATGGCAGCACAACTTACTTTCAATATCTGTACAGATTCATGCTTTAATTTCCCAAAGCACAACAAGCAACAAGAGCAGATATAAATACATAAAATTCGATTAAACAATTTGTAAATTTATTTAATTAAACTTCTTTATTTTTGACAATGGTTTTAATAAACAGTGGTTTTCACGCATATTCAGGTCGGTCAAACGTTCTTGAGGCGCAAAGCAAGACGTCTTACTTAGACGTTATTGCTGCTGACCAATTGAAATAGCTACACACCATACGCGAATTCTAGTCGTTTTAAGGGTTACTACTATATTATGATTACTTAGGATATTTATGTCGTTTACTATTTTGGTTACATATTGGTTATCTGTATAGAATTAACTACTTACATCTGGTTATCTAAAATTAAGTATTCTATAGCTTGGATTGGTTGCTATCGAATAACAACTTTGGCTGTTTTCTGTTGTTTTATTTCGAATTTTGTCAGATAAGATAAATTGATTAAAAGTTGACGACTTTGGCAACGGATAAGGGATTGCTCTTGGAAATCGATTGTTTTCCTTACGCCGACCACCACTATTCACGAAGGTCCAAAATGCATAAATTACCTAAGCTAATAGTCCGGTTATCTGGTACTAAACCTACTGCTAAAGAACAACGTACTTGCCTTAACGGAGAAGAACAACTGAAATGCGTAACATGCACAGAACCGCACGCTTCTTACAGTGCTAAATGTAAAGGCAAACCAGCAGCAAGCCCTACTACCCCAGAATTAGTGGTACCTGTCCGAACCCCTGATGTCCTGTGAACACTAATAACTCATTACGAGAACCTGTCACGGTCGAAGCCATGATCCGTTTCTTCTGCCTAACCCCTCCTCCGGCCTCACATTCTACAACAGTTGAACTACAGCACAAAGCTAATGTATGGACTCACGGTACAAGCGTTATACTCTGGACCGCACGTCCATTTCAGAATCAACTCACCACCAAATAACGTACAGGATGGCTAGACGACACAAAATAAGTTTGTTGCATCTCAATATCCAATTGCTTCCGACCCGGAAGAACATACTACAGCAAATCCTCCAAGAACACAAAATCAAATGTTTTACGCTTAATGAGAAATACCTAAAGCCGAATTGGGAAAATACCGATCCGATGTAGAAGAAAAAGTAAGCCGTACATTCGCACGCATGACCTTACCACTATGGAAGAAACTACTACAGAACTCACAACAGCCATCCAACATAGCAGCAAAGAAAATATCCCTACAACAAGCATAGATCAATACAAACATAAATTACCAGGACATTGTGTGAATATTATACATCTCTCACGGAATGCCTATCGGGAATACCTACGCACGTCTACATAGGCAATATCTGGGAATGGTGCAAAACTAAGTAAGGGTCTATAAACAACGGACATGGATCCGAACTGTAAACCTAGAAAACGAAAGCAATCCATCAAAACTCTGGAGACAATTCAATAGAATCATTGCAAATCCAGCCCACCCAAAATTGCCAATTCTAACAGGTAACTCCCCCCATACAGATGCAGATAAAACAAATATTTTTGCTGATAGTCTCCAATCAGTGTTCACACCCGAGACAACCTATCACCCTGTAACAAGAACCTCACGAACAACAGAGGGCAGAAATTATCCACACCAACCATATCTCAGAATCAGCACAGACCATGCACTGGACGAAACTCATCCGCTAACAACACAGATAACAACAGGGGAGATCATAGATGTTACAAAACACAAAATGAACACTGCTCCGGGGTTTGATAGTATAACATCGCCAAATAAAAGAGGCACTCTTCACCTTACTCACACTACTACCAACCATATACACTTCATACTCCGTACTGGAAACTACGCAACCGATTGGAAGGTCTCCAAAGTGCTAATGTTTCCAAAACCAGACAAGGATAAAACAGACCCTAAATCATACCGGCCCATACAGCTAACCTCAACACTAAGTAAAATACTAGAACGAATTCTCGTACGCAGACTGCATAATCTCCTACATAAGTATGACTTATTACTATACCATCAGGCCGGATTTAGACCGAACTACAGTGTAACCGATAATCTACTGAGACTAACAACAATACTTACCAATCATTACAATACCAATGCACCATCCTACCTACTTCTATTCGACTTCGAGAAAGCATTTGACCACGTATGGCAAGCAGGTCTTATCCACAAACTGCATAACTTCGCCTACGACACAGCCTTCCTGGCCTGTGGCAACACCATTCAACATATAAATCGGACACTGCAACGAGCCGTTGACACCTTCTACCAATGGTATACAAAATGGCATCTTACAATAAATGCACTCAAAACCCGGCATTCGTAATACAGCCGCCGAAAACTCGAACCAGAATCCAACGTAACCCCAATAAATTAGAA
Source organism: Lepisma saccharinum (assembly GCA_022664845.1). NCBI lineage: Eukaryota > Metazoa > Arthropoda > Insecta > Zygentoma > Lepismatidae > Lepisma > Lepisma saccharinum. The sequence goes on from JAGDQP010059972.1 coordinate 4,474, forward strand.
CTAAACGTAAATGGCACGAACATCAGACCACCACATCTACTAAATATCTAGGAGTTACATTCGATAAGCATCTCATGTCGGCCATCTCAATACCCCGATCTACAACCGTTTGAAACTCCTAAAGCGGCTTGTCGACACTACCTGGGGACTCAAATCAAATACAATATTACACACCTATAAGCTGTTTATGCAACCATGCAATACATACGGTCATATAGCTTGGATTGGGGCGAACGAAGCACATTACAACCGGCTACTCATCCTAGAACGCCATGCGTTACGCTTGGCCTTCGAATACGGGTCCCAAGTCCAACCCGGGAGTTATATGATAGGCTTACCTTTCCACATATAATAGAACACCTTGAAAAACTCAGACTAAAGTATATGACAAAACGCTGGAAGACTACACACAAAGCACTACTGGATACTATTCACGTCGACGCACAACAAGATGATGAACCTCGACATCATCATCCACCACTTCATCACCTACTGGAGCTTTAATAGACTAAACAACGAACAGGATCAAACTCTAAATCTGGAGATACCCGCCTCCACAGCACATGGCAACCATATTTCCATCAGCTGCACAATAAATGCAACGTAGATATACACATTCAATGCGCTAGCCTAGCCATACTATCACATACCTGGTATTTGATTAAATTCACACAAACCATAGATCATTCAATAAAATATATTTATGACAAATAGCACAACCGAAGAGACGGCAGAACCGTCTGCGGAAGACAGAAAAAAAAAAGCGAGGGGTACAATATAATTCTTACGGATCGTGATATTTTTGTAGGGGCGAAATATAAGTATACTAAACTCTTGTCTCCAATTATATAATTAGCTTGGTAATTTAATACAATGAGCGAAAGTGACTTGTCATCACGGCTTCATTCATGGTGATTGGGAATGTTTAAACAGGTGATTCGCATAGACCTTGTGCTTGATTGATTCGCTGCGATAGCGGTTTAACACAATAGGGTGCAAACGCAAACGAAGAACTGTGGTCTTTGTGGTGGACAAACATCGTATGCGTGGGTTTTCTCGGGGTACTCCCGTTTCCTCCCACTTTCTTCATTCCACCAATTCATCCCATCATCATCCATACGATAGTTGCCTAAAGGTCTTTAGAGCCATAGTTGCCTAAAGGTCTTAAAAATAAAATTCAAATTCAAAATACAAACGAAGAAGGTAATCTGCTTTCCGATAGATGGCGCCGATCAGAGCAGAGTCAGATTAAAAAAGTATAACACAAAGGAAGCAGGCAAAATCTGTCTGTAATCTTACGGGGGGGGGGGATGTCTTTCACAATGCAAGCGCCCGGGCGGAACGTTTAGCGGGCGGCGAACAGCTAAAAATGAAAACTCCTTTAAAAAGGTAGTAAATATGGCTAATTGACCTAAATTTGTTCAGAATTACAATACCTGCATGCTAAGACATTTTGATGTTATTGCATACAACCTAGCTTCATCTCTAATATTAAAAACTGTGATTCAAGTCAGATAGGTAGATCCATTGCCTTACTGGAGTTAGTAATAGTGATGCCACGACAGGCTCCAGAGATGAAAACAAAAGTACACTACGTGATGCGAGACAATGTTGTGGACGTCGCGTCGGAAAGTCGTGTTGTTTGGCTAAAAACGATGGAAAGGGTGGTTGAAAAGGCGAAAAAAAAAACTTTGGTCCCCATAGGAAAATGTCTAAATCCGACACTGTCAAAGAGAATATTCTTCTTCTTCTTGTTTTTGAAGCAACTAGAAAATATACCTTCACATCCAACTGTTGATGGGGTAATGCATATTGCAATGACACAATTATGCAATTCGTGGAAAAACAATTGAGAAATTGTTCATAATAGATAACTATAAACTGAAAACTTATATTTTAAACTCATTTTTGCCTCATAGCGGCTGATAACTTTAGAACGATTTCAGTTCTGATACCACACTAAGTCACAACTGTATTAGTCATATTTGTTTTAGAAAACCTTCTAAGGATGGGACTTTCAGAATAGATACATTTAGTTGTAGTGAAAAACATATTAAAAGTCCTCCAAAATCAATCTTGTGCTACGGCCGCCATATTGGAAAATGGCCTCTACCTATATACTGAAAAATTAATGTTTGTATGTTTCTTGATTTACATTGAATTTTGCTTGCAGGTTATTGGGAAAGGTCGTTAGTCCGGGATCGAGTATTAAGCCGCAGTTGTCAATGTTGCCAACCTAATTTAAAAATTCAATTTTTCACATACATACAATGATTAAAAATAAATACTGTTGAACGTATCTGCACCAAACTTGGGATAAACATTATTCAACACAATAAATAAATACTGATTGTGTCCTCTTCTCTAAATAGCCCATGTGTCAGTGTTGCCAACCTATTTTAAATAAGTTTTTAAATGCTCCTCCATATAGTTGGAGATATCCGTACCAAAGTTGGGATGAACACTATTTGATACCATAGAAGAAATACTTTACAAGTACCTATGCTACCCTGCAAAAGTCCTAGTTATCAGTGTTACCAATCTATTTTAAATATCTTCTAATGATAACAGTTATCACCGTTTATATTTGATTTCGTTTGAACGGAGAAACGGTAATTAGTGTTGACTCCGTTTACATACCGATAGGTATGTATATTGCTAACTATGGCTTACGGTACTCACAAATTCATCACCACAGTAATAAACTTTCGCCATTGAATTCTATCCTTTGTAAGATCAAGCCAGTTTTAATCATCTCTCAAAGAACTCTTCTAATACTGTCCTCCCAACGATGTCTCGGTCTTCCCAACGGTCTGTTTCTCTCTGGCTTTCCAACCATAATAATAGAATATAATCTTCGTTTCCCCCCATCCGAGCTACATGGTTTATCCATTTTAATCGTCGCGATTTCATTATCCTTACAAAATGATGTTGGTCATACAGTCCGTGGAGTTCTTTATTATGTAGTCTCCTCCATTTCTCGGTCATCTCGTTCCGTTTCGGTCTGTTTATCTTTCATACATATTACTACATTTTCAAAATTTCGCGTTCATGGAAACATACAATCATACTGACCGCATGAGGCCGTCTAGGCACAGGCCCCACAATCAACCATCTGTAACGTGAGCGGAGAACGCAGGTTACTGCTAGTAATACGTGAAATTGTTTAGAGAACTCTTATAGGCATGACTTTGTGCACAGGTATATTTTTTGTAGTAAAAACAAATTTAAAAAATCTTTTCTCCTGATCAAAAAAAAAAAAAAAAAGAAACTTAATTATTATTCAAAAATAGCGTTGAAAAAAGTCAGCAAATCGAGGCGTTTCTGTGCAGTCGGCATCTGAACATACCGTTCTTGTCTGGTTCTTGCAGCGGCATCTTCATATATTCCCTTTATCTTATTTTCAGTCTTCAAATTTCTGAGAAACGAGGAAATGATCTAGGGTTGTCACGCTCCTGAGACAGTCCATGTCATTATGTTTACACAAAGATTTGATCTAGTGTAGACTGACCATAAGGCCCGTTTGACACGGAAGCATTTATGCTACGATAAATCTTAGCGATAGCAGTGTGCTAGCGTAAAAAGCAAAAATTGTTATTAATTTATACCATAGCATTTTGCCCTAGCATTCTAGCTTCCACACTCTGGCACTATTGATATCGCTAAGATTTATCGTAGCATAAATACTTCCGTGTCAAACGGGTAAAGGACCAGAATTAATCTACGTCATCGATGAAACAATTATTGATAACGAAACCTACTATCAGGGATTGCACCAGGATTTTCAGTTTAGGGTGGTGGCGTAAAGTAAAAATTTTGAGGGTGTAAGTGCAGTTTACACGTTTTCTATCGATTTTTGGCCATAAAAATTATAAAGTCGGGGATGTATTCTCGAGGATTCGGGGAGGGGGGGGGATGACACCCCCACAGGGGGGATTAATGCCTACTCTAATCTCTTTCTAGTACCTGGTGTCAGACCAGTGGAAATAGGATTGTTTCTGCATTTGATTTCAAAACCAAGAAAAGCTGAGAGTGCGAAGTGAGCACTTGATATATCACGTTGTGGGTCCTCAATGAATGTATAGATAGTGCACATACTTTACTAGTTCAACTGGACAGACATCAGGTGGCATCAGTAGCGGTTCCAATGCTAAAAGAACACGGGGGAGGGCGATAACAAAATTTCGGTGAGGCCAAAACTCCTACTATCAGTTGGACTAACTAGTAAGTACCGGATTATCCCATAAGTAATGTCGTGACACCATCAATGACACAATCTGACGAGCAAATACTGTAGTAGACGGCACGTGACTTAGCTGAGTCATTTAGGGCTCTTGACTGTACAGCAATATGTAGAAGGAGAACGATCTATTCCATGTTTTGAAGGTTTGATCATGGCAGTGTCGAAGGACCACATACTGTCGGAGAAGAAGCGGTGGAGGCAAATCCAATGCAAGCTGTTGAAGAACCGGCCAGCGAATTCCATGTAACCCATTCAATCGTTCATCGTCATCTGCAGGACCTTGGTTACGTGTCAAAACTCGGAAAATGGTTATCAAATTTGTGAACGCCTAAACAGAAGCAGTAGCGAGTTGACATCTGCCTTTCCCTGTTCACCCGTCATAGACGTGAGCAATTTCTGGACAGAATTGTAACAGGGCATGAAAAGTGGGTTCTATACCATAACATTATACGCAGCAAACGGCAGTAGGTACCTAAAGCGGGACGCAGGAACTGTGACAAAACAGTATCTCCAGCCCTGCAAAGAGATGTTGAGTGTTTAGTGAGATATCCGTGGGATAATTCATTTTGAACTCTTGCCACGTAACCACCCAAGTAGCACATCCAAATCGGCCGATACGAGCATATTGGATTTTACGACATCGATCGATATCGTTGAAGGACATGGGCCCCATATTGGATGGAAAACATCTTGGATAATATAGGTCAACGATATAGGTCGACATTGCTCAATATTGGAGATCGACATCGCTCAATATCGGTAATTGACATTGTGCACATAATGTCATTCTGATCTTTTTTTCTATTTTTTTAAAAAGAAATCCCATTTATATAGGATCACCAACATAGACAAACCAAGAAGAAATAGTGAAACACGTTGGAAATTGTAAAAAATACTGCTTATGTAAAGAATGCTATTTTTATGTAGCTAAAGTTACATACATCACTTCACTGTGACAATGGATTGTAAAATTTGTCGACCACTGCTAATTTGTAAAATAATGTTACATTTTTTTTTTTTGCCAAGAACTTAAAGAGTAAAATGGCCATGATTACAATGAAACAGCTTCACTTGAAAGAAATGATGTAAAACAAATGTAAAGAAATATAACATTAACTTATCCTCCTATTAAAGGGAACTTCTCTTAAGAACCACGTGGCCTCGAGAAAATACGCTACTTTCTACCGTAGAAACGAAACAAAAGTGTAAAACGTTCCCCGGTTCTGGCGGTGTACGATAACCAGCGTAATAAATATTACTATAAATTTTGTTGGTTTGTGTATGTACTTACAGTGATCAAAGACTCCTTGGGAAAACACAATCAGCTTTAACACTTTATTTGTATGTGTCCTTCCCGTGGAAGAACAGGGTTATTCTGCACTTTAATATGTTGCGATGAACAACTCATTTGTCATCAAATATAGCTGACCGCGTGTTGACTACAACATGAACTTCTATATTTTACTACCAGAGGGATATAGCGTCGCTTGAGTAAACATAGGTTTGCCCATATGGACCGACGTTGATGAATATAGATATTGGTTAACGACATAGATCGATATAGTTCCATGACGAGTGCTCTATTTTTTAATTTTAATTTATTCATTATGAACAAAAAGTTTTGTAAAAAATCGATTGCACAATACTTACTATAGTTTTAGACAATGGGTAAATTAGTGATACCGATAATTGATGTCGATCTCACATCGATCGACGTGTTCTCAAGCGGGCAGCTCTCACGCCCGCATTAAGGATGTGGTGGCCATATGGGTCCCATGAACAACCAACGTGCATGTGCTACTGGAGCAGAATATCAATGCAGACGTCCACTGTCAGTAGCTTAAACACCTACAGATTACATTGTTGGAGAAATGTCCTGCTCTGGTTAATCTCAAGGGTGTACTCACCCACAAACGGCAAGAGGAACCTGTGCTAAGATCGAGGAATGTGGCAGATAGAAACTTCCCTACCCGGCGTTGTCACCAGATCTTGCACCAACAGACTATTGACTTTTTCGCAGCCTGCAAAACCAACTTTCTGTGAAAACACTGCAAAATGAGGATGACGTGCGACAAACAGTGACTCAGTTCTTTGTCTCCGAAACCGATGACCTTTTCATCAGAGGGTTCAACAACTGGTTGACAGGTGGCAGAGTGTTATGGAGTCCGATGGAGACTATTTTCCTGGATAATAGTAGTGTTCCAGTTAAGTTATCGTTCTTTTCCTCACGGTGCAAAAATACGACATTACTTATGGGATAAGCTGATACAAGTTATCTGGCATGCTAGGGAAAAATATTGTTAATCGATTTTGGCGGTGTGTACTGTGCAGGAGCAAGATAGTTTGAGAATCCTTATAGGTCTACAATTTTATTTCTTCTGTACACATATGACAACATGCACTACCAGTGATATCTTCGCTGCCTGCTACTCCCATTTTGAAGTTGGGAGAAACACCAGCAGGGATACAGATCAATGTTGAAGGGGCATGTACCGTCCTTGGCTCCCACAGCGCCATCCCTGGGTGGGATTTAAAACAAAAGAAACATGTAGAGTGTACAATAAATGTACTTTTCTTGGGAATTAAGGGAGGAAATCGGTCACTAAAACAAAGAGAAAAAAGCAATACCAGAATGATGAAGAATACTAAATCGGTTTTAAAAGGATCTGACTCTTTCTACGAGACATTTTTGATAAAGATAATGCCTGATGGCCTAAATATAATCATGGCTGCAGATATAATTACGTACATCATACGTATTTTATTAGTGCAAATACATTTATTACATATCTGTGCAATAATTTGTGAAAAAAAAAATCATTGATTTCTATAATATTTACTTACGTGTGTATATCTCTTGCTCGTATTTACAGCACTTGCTTAGTCAATAGAGCGGCGATGACGCACTTCATGTTTGCATTCACTAGTAAATGGATCGAATACATGTTGGAGTGAAACTTGTTAATATTTAATGTCGGTTCCCTTGTGACTTTTATTGATTAGACTGTGGTGAACCACGTCACTATCGTCGCACATTGCATTTAACGTTACTCCTGTTAATTCTTATGTTTAATTTATTAAGGAAGAACATTTCTTGCCAATTGATTTGTAGAGCTTTACGTCCAGTGCTTTTCAAAGCGTGCTACGTAGAGAATCTTAAGATCACAGGAAAAGAACGTACTTTGTCCATTGTATTGATTTTCCAAGAGATCGTTTTAAAAGTTTAGAATTAGCATTGCGTATACCTGAAGATGAAAAAAGTGTTTTTTTTTTTTTAACAGACGGACTACGCATGCTATCTTCATTCATAATAGCTTGTTAAAGATGCCACTCAAAGAGCTAACTGATAGCACCAAGGATTCCGCCAGGATTTTCAGTTTGGGGTGGGGTGGGGTGTAAAGCCAATATTGGTGGGGGGAGAAAGTGGAGTTGTGCACAATTTAGATTGATTTTTGACCGTAAACATTTTTAAGTTGGGGTGTGTTCTAGAGGATTTTGGGGATGACGCCGCCACAAGGGAAGTCTGGCGGAATCACTGGATGGCACTCTTATCTCAATTTCGCCAAAG
>JAGDQP010059975.1:0-12284 GCA_022664845.1 Lepisma saccharinum
CCACTATTTACTATCAAGCAATGTGATGTCAGGACGGCAAGCTAGAACATAATGGTGTTGTATGTTTTCGTTTATATCTCGCTGACATCATAGGTGCAAATGGAGAAATCCCTTACGGACATAAGAGGTAAACTGGTATTACTTGATCATCTATATTTGTTCATGTATACAGTAAATCGTGATAGCGATGCATTTCTCGATTGACCAAAGATTTCAGGACGTCACCTAGATAGAATATCTGTGGGGTTATGTAGAGTGCAATGATTTTGCAGAGGACCCAGTACTGCCCATCGTTAGCGATTTGTAGTAGCTAAAGAATGCTTGCAACTCTGGTCAATCCACGCCGAGTTAAACAGCTGCGGTGTCCAATGCAGAGAGTAGCCTTACATTTTATACGGTGAGTGTAACACTTTATCTCACAGTTCAGGGTATTGTTAAATTCATTTTCGTAGTAAAAATAATTCCCTTGAATATAGTTTCTTAAATGTTTCGAGCAGATTTATGGTGCACACTTCAACATAAATGTGTGAAAACATTATTTTCATTAGTTTTTTATGAAAATAGTGAAAGAATTAGATATAAGATCGACGTAACTATAAATAGGAATGTAACACCGCTGTCTGTTTCACAACAGCAGTTACAAAGCATAATATTTTACCAAATGAAAGATGCAGTACCCAGCGCCGCTGGCCTTGCAGTTACGATCGCTGACTTTGAGTACGCACTGAGAAGGCGTAAACTCAATATTTTGAAGGCAAGCTAAGAATTTTCTCAGTTCAAACAAAATGTCAACCCTGGCCGCTACCGTCTCCAATTCTTTCCTGAAAGGTGAACTTAACGAAGAGCAGTACGTTTAAGAGCAAGGATTGCCATTAACATTCTGTAATGGCCAGAAGTGTAAAGTTTCAAAGTAAATTTGGTACGTGATACCACAAAAAAACATACAGAGAACTAGTCTGTATTCATAAATACGAGGGTGATTCAGAAAGTAATGTCTCCAAGGTGATACATTTATTTGTGTTTGACAGATAGCACCGATACAGGTATCAGTGGAAAGCTTGAAGTGTCAGCTACAAATGGTGGCATCATTTTTCAACATAGTCCCCATTAAGGGCAACTCACTTGCGCAAACACGAAACAAGGTTTTTCATGTCGTCGGCGAAGAATTGTGGTGGTTGCTGGCGACACCATTGCCGAACTGATGCTTCCACCTCCGCGTCACATCTGTAGCGTCAGCCCTTAAGGTGATCCTTAAGTTTGGGGAAGACCCAAAAGTCGCACGGCGCAAGATCCGGACTATAGGCAGGATGAGGCAGAATATCCGTGAACCTCAGGCGCTGCAGTGCTTCCTGAGTTTTGTGGCTTGTGTGCGGACGAACATTGTCGTGGTGCTGAATTGCCTGTTTTTCTTTGCGAGTGCGTTGCAATCTGGCCCGCGGTCGCTTTAGGGTGTCAACGTAGCGATCTGAGTTTATTGTCTGACCGTTTCGCAGAAATTCAGTATGCACGACCCCATCCCAATCCCAAAAGAGGGTCAATAACACTTTGCCAGCAGATGGGACAACTTTGAATATTTTGGCGGATGGAGGACGTGTGGCTGTACTCCATCGACTGACGCTTCGTTTCCGGGTCGTAATGGTGTGTCCACGACTCGGCGCCAGTAACAATTCTGCAAAGAAAGTCGTCATCTTCCTGTTTATATCGCAGGAGCAACTGCTGACAGATTCTCTTCCTCGACTCTTTCATGTCAGGCGTCACTTGCCGTGGTACCCAACGAGCGCACATCTTGTAACGCAGAAGGTCCTTAATGATGTGGTTCACTGAACCAATGAAAATGGCGAGCATTGTCGCGATCTCGTGTTGCTTGATCCTGAGATTGCCCCGAATCAGATTGCCACCTGATGTTGATGATCGTCATCAGAGGCCGTTGCGGGCCGTCCACTTTGGTGCTGATCATGGAGATTTGATGCGATTTTGGTCTTTCACAATCCTCGTCCATCTCCGCACAGTGCTGACGTCAAGACAGGAATCCCCGTAAACTGCAGTCATACGGCGATGAATGTTGCTGGGTGCACAACCTTCCGCGGTCAGAAAATCAATGACAGCCCACTGTTTCAACCGGATGCCAACACTAGATGCCATAGATTGCTCCATTACTCTGGAACGAGAAGAGATAGGAAGGTGAAACAAGTGACATTTTATAGCTTAAACATCAGTACATTAATGATAAACAGTTCAGAATGTTTGCAGTACTATTGGCCAAGTAGTGGGCTTGGAGGCATTACTTTCTGAATGACCCTCTTAACTACGTATTTCTTTCTCGCTTTGAGGAAGTTTCTTGCCTCAAAACTAGATGTCTCTGAACCCAATAGCTTATTTTCTTAAAAACTTGGTAAACTAAAATTGGTTCAGCATTTGCTGTTATCCCAAATGTGACACTACGAACCACATAAGCGTTAATTTACCATAATGTTTAAGAAAATGAGCTGTTGATCTGAGAGACATCTAGTGGCAAGGTAAGAAACTTCTTCGAAGTCAGGAAGAAATGTGTACATATTTATGAATACAGACTACTGCTCTGTATGGTTCTCTGTACTTGAAGTCAGAAACTGCGTCTCATAAATTACAACTGACAAACTATTGCATCTTTTATCTATTTTCATTAGGGCTCTGCCGAAGGCGGCAGGTCCTTCAACCCCCTTCCACCCACCCTAAGCTTGCGCTTTCCTTTTGTCTTCGTGTGCGATTTATCTTCCTTAATACTGTTAAGGGTTTGTACCTATTTCATTCCTCTTCCTCTCTTTTCTTCAACCGGACTTGATACATTCATTCAAGTTTTTACTATTGTTTATTTCAATTTTTATGGTAATGAAAATACCACAAGCCGAGTTTGTCACTCACATTTGGTTGTATTAAGTGTGGTTAGCACCTTTTAAGTAGTGGATGTGCATTGAAGTAGATACTTGTTACACCCGCACATCAGATATATCTCTTAATTCTGTTATACAAGTTGCGCAAAGTAGTTCTAAGAAACACATACTGAGTGATCCACTAAGTGGATTTGGAGAATGAGATGCCAGTAAAAAGTGACCATTGTTTGGCGATTACAGTGCATGTTGAACATAAAGGATCCAGTAAACGTAAATTATACTGCTAATATTTACCATTCCTTTACACCCCTTCCCTTCATTTTATGGAAATTAATGTTTAATCGAGCTTTTTTTATGTGGAACGTTTAGAACAACGCATGTTATTAGTTCTGGGCTGGTATTTGAAGTTGTTTCTGCTAATGAGATGGAAGTTCGTTACAAACGTGCGTCTTTCTACATATAATTGTATATTTTGCCTTTGGTTTTATTGTGTGAAACAGTTTATTATTGGGATTTTTTCAAAGTTGAATGTTTCGAAATTCATTTAGATTTTACTAAAATATGTACTGAATTAATGCTGTATTTCTGCAATATCTGAGTTCCCACGTGTCTGTAATAACATTTTACTTTTATCTCTGTACTCAGATTTATTACTGATATGTAAACATAGGGACTGCGAAAGCAAGGCCTATCGATCCTTTTGGCTTGGAGAGCTCTGCTTGCTCATTTTTGATGAGAATGCAATTTTAATGTATTGTAAGTGGCCACTAATTTATATTTTACTCATTTATTATTTAACGTGTTGCAGGTCATATGAAACCAACACAGAAAATGAAGAACTTCTGATCCAAGAAGAAAGTTATCTGTGTGCTTATCAAGAACTCGATGACTGTTCTAAGCATCTAGATTTAGATGTCAGCTTTGATTGGAAGCCATCGGAAGCAGTAAAAAATGAACAGACTTTTAGGCACCACCGTAATGATGAATCCTTTGCTGCGAAGAGTTCTTCTTTGAAAGATTACATTGAGGCCAATGATGAAGAGGAATCTGACAATGAATCAGTTGTAAAGGACGTGGATAGAAAGCTGAACCGTATTTGCAAACAGTGTAATAAAACGTTTTCCAACGCAGGTAGTTTGCAAAAGCATTTAAAACTTCATAGCACCAAACACAGGTGTAATTGTGACCAGTGTGGACGATGTTTTACCAGTCCCTACTACGTGAAAAGACACATTATGGCAACTCACTTATGTGAAAAGGCGTTTATTTGTGAATACTGCATGAGGGGATTTACAGATAAGCACGATTTATCAAAACATATAAGAACACATCCAGGATTGACCCCGTACGTCTGCCAGCATTGTGCAAGAGAATTTCCAACTTCAAGTTACTTAAAACGTCACTTGCAGACACATTCGAATTCTATTGACCCTTCTACTCCTGATGGTGCTCGGTTGTTATATTGTTCAATTTGCAACAAAAACTATTGCAATATACGGAATTTTAATAGACACATTGCGACGCACTCAGTGGAAAAGTCATACAGGTGTGATCACTGTGAAAAATCTTTTGCTCTAAAGAATGACCTCATAAACCACATAAGAAGTCACATTGGAATGAAGCCATTTTCATGTCGAAAGTGTACTAAAGAATTCTCACGTTCTTTTTTATTAAGGAGACACATTAAAACCCATTTAATTCCGAAGTCTTTCGTATGTAAGATATGTGGAAAGTCATATTCGCGAGATGATTCTCTGAAAGTTCATATGGAAATCCATAAGACGCAGGAGAATGTGGAATTGCTTTTATGCGAGTACTGCAGTAAAACGTTTGCTCACAAATCCCTCCTGCAACTTCATATTAAATCACACACTACCAAAGAATCATACGTGTGTTATTATTGCACCAAGATGTTTGTATCCAAAAATGGTTTGAAATCTCACATCAGAATTCATATACCTATGAATAATAACGTGCCTTCTTCCTGAGACTACAGGGAAACCAACCCGTCCGTGTAATAGTTTGTTGAAGTATCAAATAATTCTATATTCCTAGTCAAGAAGTTACAGTCACGGAAATCGGAATATTACTGGGAAGGGGAGCAAATTTGAGTTTGGTTGGTTCTTTACAGTTTTACCAGCTGAATACCAAAATCCGGAGAATATTTTTGTAAAGTATATTTATGAGAATAACGTTTCATTTAAAATGTGCTACGTTCGAGTTAAATTCTTAGTATTTGGTAGTTTACATAGTAATGGTGCCTGGGCAACAATTGAACTACCTTGTATGTGAAAATATTAAGAACGTTCTAAGCGACCCAGAGAAATTCGAAAGGCAAAACTAGCACTTTTATTAACGTGCGCTTTGAATCATTCCGTCCTATAGAACCCTCCGGTTTGGAAGTCTGGAAGACGTACACAGAAGGCGATCTGTAAACCGTGCTTTCGGTGGAATTTATCTTTTGCAGAGATCGCTTTTACAATCCGTTGTGTGCCTTCATCATTTTGCAAAGTATTTCTAACTTGAATTTATGAAGTAAATAGCAATCAAAATTAAAAATGGCGTATATACATACATACTACATGTATTTACGATGTTCATTAATGGGAAATAGGGTTGTGTGTTTATTTCTACATTGTGGTCATCGTTGTGTATTGAGAAAGTTTATCTAATCAATATAGGTTAATAGAATTCATAAATATTTTGGCTTACATATAGAAGCTAACTTTTTTGTCAAACTAATAATGAGTTCAAATCAATTTCCAGAATTCCCTTGCTAATTTTAGGTCCTAGAATATTTTTAATAGATTTCTCAAGTACTACGGTAATTATTGAATCTACTGTAGTAGTTTGTACAATAATATTGTTTAGTAAAGCCATATAATAATATTGAAAGCAGTATGTTTAGTGTAATACAGTTTGGAATTGTTAGTCATTTTTAAGTCTTTTAACAGTCTTAAGTATAGTCATAATTAATTTTCCTTGGTTGTATAATATTATTTGATAATATTGTTTCATTTTATTTGTTAATATTTTATGATCGGTAACTAATGTGTGTAGCCACTACTGGCTGCTACAAAATAGCAGTTGATGTACTGTCTAATGTTAATTTTAAGATATTTTGGGACGCATTCCACCAATAAAGTCATCATACATACCTTTTCCTGTATGAATTTTATTTCTAATAATGGGATATTTTATTTAATAAGGCCCAAAATCAGAATAGGTCAATCATGAATTTTCCTTAATTTTCGATATTTTGGCTTCGTCTTCTGTCAGTGTATTTTTGTACGAATCTAGCAATCTACCACGTTCGTTGGGCGTGGATGTAATGGACTGATTTTACTTATATCCATGTGCTGAGAACACATGAGGTGGCACTACACAAACACGAAGTGCAGATTTGTTCTCGTAACGTTTTTGTTGGCTCACTTTACGTATCTGAACGGTTTAACGAGAAGAAAAATAGTTTCATTGGTCTATAATATTAGTGTATGTATATTGGATGACATCGTACTATAAAAGGTATGTCTTAAGATAAACATTATGTAAAACATGGCTCTTAAAGCTACATTTCAAAGTAATCAGTAATAAAAATAGGAACCCAACCAAATAATACCCAGATCCCATGGTTGAGACGGTAACGTTGTGGACTTCGAATTGGCATTGGATAGGCGGGCGGATTAGAGCATCTCGGCCGACCATCCTAATATTTTTCGATTGTTTCCTTCAGTTTTACAAGGTGAACTAATTTCCTGACTCTTCCCCCGGCTGAACTAAAGATACCTAAAGCCCGTAAATAAAATTAAAACAACCAGGTAATAGTGCTTCGCAGTTTGAATCGGTGTATTTAGAATGAAGCTTACAGTCAACATCAGAAAGGGAAATAGTGTAGAAAACTATCATCGTTTTCTTTTGTTTTGTTTTTTAAAGAACATCAGTAGTATACGCGTTCATGAATCTATGTCTATAGTATGAATGGTATGTAATAAAAGTCTACGTTGGTAGAGCGTTGCCTTCGTATTCGGGAGGTCTTTGGTTCGTTCTAATAGTCGGCTACCTTGATCTTAAAATAATTGAAAGTAAAACACTGATTCGTGCTCTCCACCGTCATAAACTCGAATAATATAATGCTACTTAAGATGATGACTGATAATAAGATTTTCACAGGAGCGAGCAACGACTTCATCAATGAGCTTAGATATGTTTTAATAAAACTCTAGGTTTATTTTACTAATTTATACTCTTAGTGACTCCGTATGAACAGTAGTGAATAAAGGAATAGTATACAGATTGTCCCTCTGTACTCCATCAATAACTGTTTTCCAGTTCCACCTACCCAATATGAACGGCAGGTAGGTTATTTCTAAAGAATATTTGTATTTTAATGGGGCGCTTTGGTTTCCCCCGTAAAACCATTATCGTACTTTATTTCGATTTGAAAACGATATAACGAGCACAACACAAAATTTGTTAACAAAAAATCGGCAATCGTTATGTGCGTTATGTTACTAATACTGCGCGAATATCCCATGCCTAACCCAGTAGCATATACGTTGATTTAGCTTAGAGATAAACCGTTGAATATCAGCCTTTTCGATCTTTTCTTCACGCGGAAAGGTTCTATATCTACTTGATGACAACAGATCTTACCTTTTCATCAAGAAATATTGCTTAACAAACCGTGATATCTCTGCCATATGTGCCTTCACTCCGGATACTAAATAGGATTTAAAATTGAATCGGCAGTTTGAAGAAGGCAATAAACGCCAAAATTTTGCAAATCTAGTTTATGCCGGATTTGATTTGACATATCTATAATCTGAACGAAGAAAAATAACATTTGAAAATCTTAGAAAAACAGGTGTGAAATAGAGATGGGTAAAAATAGCGTAACAGCTAGTTTTCACTGCTACTTTGGCTAAGTTGCGATCACTGCTACAACCGATGAAAAATAACAGCTACAAGGTTAACTGCTATTTTTCTCCAAAGATTGCTAAGGGTCAAACGCATTGTTTCATTTTCCTAAACAAACAGAACTGCTGACAGAACGGAACAAAAGGACAGAGAATTGTCTGTGGAGAGGACAATAATGACGTGTGAACACTACGTAATTAGTGGCGTCTGTTAAGCGCTTGCGGAACTGCTATAAAGAGCTCTGGGAAAGGATTGGTGCCTAGTTGGCTCCGTATCGTAATGGGTAAGGCATTGGACTTGGAATTCAGTGGTCCCGGGTTCGATACCCGTTCACTAGAGTTTTTCTATAAACCTTTATATTTTGAATTGTTTTTTTTTTAATTTGTTTTATACTTTGATTTTCATTAATGATTTTGTAATCTTTTCTGTTTGTTTTGATTATGTAATCTGATTCAGATTTAATAAACAAATAGTATAAATTGGGTAAGGAATTGGACCTGTGATTCAGTGTTCCCGGGTACGGTACTCGTTCACCTAAAGTTTTTTTTTTTTTTAAGAGCAATTCCTATTTCTTTTTTGCTTTCGAAAAAAGCTCTGCTTTTGCTATTAGACTTTTTCATCTTTTCAGCTGAATAAAACGATACACAGTTTAAACATTTCATAAAATTCACAGACATAGGTTGGAGAAAGTCAGGTTAGGTATTTTTTCATTCTTAATACACAATGAAAACATTTGTTGTGTCAAACTATTTCAACATATTAAACTGTCAAGATATTATTGTTACGGAATTATTCACTGCAGCTCTCCGCTAACGCTCGTAAGGGCAGAGGAACAAGTGCCCCGAGGTCAGAGTCCAGGGATTCTGCCAGAACCCACCAAATAAGAGTTCTCAAGCATTATAAATAGAAAACCTAAAATTCTACTTACAGATTATCAATTTTGGGTTTCCTTTATGTAATCAGCAAACTGAAAATTCTGTCAGAATCACTGTACTGGGCAAGATATTTATTTTACATGGTAGAAAACATCCAAGAACAAAATTCTGGCAAACTGATAAAGATCAGCAAACACCTATCACATCTACGAAATGCTGTGCCTGAGGCGGGCACAGTCAGTTTCGTACCTCTGCCGGCCTCTAAATCTAACAATTTATATCAAAAGGGCGTAACCCAAATGCTCTCAACCTGTTGTGCATAGGGACAAATAGTCTTCTGCACTCCCCTAGATCCGGGTTTCCGATTTACCCGCTCCCTTCTTACGTTTAATGAGGCACGTATCCATAAATTCGTTTTGGAAGGGAACCACAGGATTTCGATGGGGATCCACTGTGTGTCTGGGGTACGGTGTATATACAGAGTGTCTATGAACTACACCGACAAACCTCTGGAGGTTATTCCTCACATCAAAACAAGACGAAAGTTCCTCTGACAAATTTTCCAAATGTGCATAGTTTTAGAGCTACAGGAGGTGACGGAAAGAGTGGGAAAATTAACTTGAGAGTTTTATATTTTCATCACCACGAACTGTAAACTGAAGCGACATAGTATTGTGAAAAACTCTAAATCAACTATTTGAAAATGCATATTTCAAAATTTCGCAATGTGCACGCAAGGGATTCCCCAAAAGAAGCAGGGGATTTCGGAATATTTCTAAGGATGAGGTATGTCAAAATGAGCATGAATTAACAACTTCTCGTGTGAGTAAAGTTAACATAGTCATTCATAGTATATAATTGGGTAATGATATTTAATTTCTTTGATAACAAATAAATAAATCGTTCGGTGAAATTATGCAACTCTTATTCCTACTTGTTATGCAACCACTAATTAAAAAAAAATCGTTCGGTATATGGAATCTACTTGAGATATTGACTTGGCGCAAACAAATTATTATTTCCTGGTGGAAAACCGTCCCATCCATGCTCATTTCGACCACCTTTACTTCAGAGATTTTCTGGGAAGCCTCTAATTTCTTTGGAGAATCCCTTGCGGAAGTTTGAAATATGCATTTTTTGATAGTATACATTTAAAGTCTTTGATGGTACCATGCCGCCTCAGCCCTACTGTTCGTGTGATAGAAATATGAAGCTGTAAAGCACGTTTTCGGCAGCCTGTAGCTCCGAAACTATGCACATTTCGAAAAATTGTCAGAGGAATCTCTCCTTGTTTTGATGTGAGGAATCACTTCTAGAAGTTCGTCGGTGTAGTTCATAAACACCCTGTATATAATCATGCCTAAAATATTATAGAGGGTCTACTAATTCAGCATGAAACTGAATTACGCTTTCTCACCCCGTACCCACCGCTTTATACTTTCAAGATTCAATTGTGTTTTGATATAATGTTTCCTTTCCAGCAGTTAGTTCAAGCTCCGATGATCACTTAGGATAGCTTTATAAAAGTTATAGTATGAACTAAACTACCTTAGTCCGTATCTCTACTGCACACGTAACAGGATACAGATATATAGGTTAGTCTAAAATATTGTTATAAACTGCTTTTTCATAGTCGGAAATAAATAACTCGCATATAGATACGTGTTATAAAAACTGATATTTTTAACTGCTGTTGTTAACAGTTATTTACATATAGCAACTATAGCCATCACTGTTACAGAATAACAGCAGTTTTGCACATTTGTAGCGCGAAATTTCTGTCAGCTTGGAGCAGGGAAAAAATTGAAATTATTGCTTACTGTTCTCCTGGCATAGTTAGATGTTGGTTGTTATATTTAAGGTTATGGGCGTAGCTACATTTTCATCCAAGTATGTAAGGTTGACTAACTCCAAGGATATAAACTGACGAGAATTTGAACATTGAATACTGAATTAAACTCGGGAGAATTTGCCTGTGTATAAATTTAGCTCTAATATGTCTACACTACAAATATGAACGTACGATTAGAGGGCACTCGAGACTCGTAACGTAACATATCTGACTAAAATAGGACCACTGAATGCAACCGCAACACATGATTAATTAAATACATAGTCTAGCAAGCAAGAAATGATTTTCAACTTACCTAACCATGATTGACTAGAAGAGATGGTTCTATAGAGCAAAAGAGATGAATGTAGAAGTAGGTGTAATCCTTCTAAGTCCTTCCGGAGCTGAACCTGGTCGGCTGAACCAACCACTTGGTAGTTGAAGTTCGGTGTAGTCAAGGAGCAGCAAGCTGGAGCGGAGTCGGATGAATTGACTTGGAGATAGCGCCAACAGCTCCACGTACACCCCCACCCTCACCCCCACCCCAACTCTCTCGATCTAAGAGGTCGCCGCCGATCATATCTTGCCTTTGGCCCGCAGGGCCTTAAGGCGGACTTCTGGCCAAAATAGGCCATTTTCATCCTTAGAATTAAGATATGTGTAAGAAAATATATAAGTGAGAATGAGGAGAAGAATCAGGCACTGCACCAGGACCCACCACCACGCACCAACCAAACAGCCAAGAACCCGACCCATAGGCACCCCCTTTTAATAGTTGTGTAAGAATTCCTGTATATATTACCCGATCGTTACCAAGTAGCTATAATGAGTGTGTTGGTTCAATTAATAAATTAATTTGATTTTTATTTTCAACAAAGGACCTCTTATTTAATTAAATTAAATTTCAAACTAAAGCTGCGTTAAATAAATTAAATTGTTTAGAGTCTATAAGTCTTATAAATAGGAAAGTTTAAAGGATGTAATTTTGAAGGAAATGTCAAAGTTTAAAATGTAAGAAGGATTTGGGCGTTAATTATTTGTAACATTAGTTATTTTCCAGCTTGTAGCAACCGTGTTTAGGCTTTTTCCTATATGAGATGTTATGTTGTTCCCTGTGTAATATTTACTTATTTTTGTATTAATTCTCGTAATGTGATTTGGTGTCTTAGAATATTGATATTTAATTGTTGCGGTAAATTAATTAAGGCGAATTTCTTGACTTTGATGGCGTTTTTGTACCTCTCTTTACCAATATCCAAATGTTCCAAGATATGGGGGAATTAAATGTAATTGTAGAGTATTTCTTTGTCCGCATTCCATTGTCTTTCTGAGACCCGTAGCCAATATCTCTCAAATTTTTCATATAGATTCAGATTTATATTTGAATTAAATAACTCATGACCGTAAGTTAGAATAGGTCTTAAAATAGAGAGATACAGTCGTGTTTTAATTTTAAATTATGTCCTTGATAGCAAGATAGATTTTAGGGCCGAAAATACTTGTAAAGCTTTTCTCCTTCTCTCTTGAATGTGAACCTTGAAATTCAGTCTATGATCCAAGTTGACTCCGAGGTATTTTGCCGTGGAATTTGGTTCAATTCTTGTGTTATTAATAAAGATGACTTTCTTTTTGTTTTTTTCTAGTGCCTTTTCCAGTGGGATAAAAAATAACAAATTGTGTCTTATTAGCATTCAATTCAAGCTTCCAGTCTTTACACCATTTCAAAAATGCTTTAGCCTGCTTTTGTAAATTTTGAATAGTTGATTTAACTGTTCTTGCCGTGGTCCAATA
>JAGDQP010059976.1:0-12284 GCA_022664845.1 Lepisma saccharinum
GTTGACCCAGCATCGTGAGGACAATTGGGGAGCTGCTGTGAATAAAAGACAGTGGCGATCACAGTGAGAGCTTCGGCTCTCCTCTCCCAACCCGTCTGGTCAGCGTGGGAGCAGTAGACCAACTCCTCCCTTCGGGGAGAGGCCTCATCCAGTAGTGGATTGAATATGGCTGTGATTTATTATATATTCGAAGGGCAGATGCTCTAGATCAGAGTTTCTCAACGTGGGGGTCACGGGTTGTCTGCAAGGGGGTCGCGAGGTGTGTGTGTGTGTATTAAACAGCCTCCTGAAGGCTTCCACACACACAAAGTAAAACGAAACCGCTTATTACAAACTAGAAAAGTACTTTTAGGGGTCGCGGCATGGAAAAGGTTGAGAAACACTGCTCTAGATACTACCGTGGACGAGGAATCGCCATGCTCACTACATCTTTTTGGATCTGATTTCGAAGGACTAGAGGCGTTAAGCCCAATTAAATATAAATTGAACTAAGTTAAGCAAACCCAATTTAACCTCTTATAACCACCACTGTTTAGAACTATCCGGGGAAGTATCTAAAGTGGAACCCCAAGCACTTTCAATTTATTTCAAGCGCATGTGCAGAGCTCAATTTTTAGCACGTATTTTCACTGGTTGTCATCCAAAGTCATGACATATTAAAATTAAAGATTTTAGGACTGAGATAAGAATATATGGTGTGGGACTTAAACAAACTCCGGGATGCATTACAAAATGGGAAACGAAAACACAAGCAAGCTTTCAAGCAGCAAAGACGAAAAATAATTAAATAAATTATCAACCAAAGTTGCCACGTACAAATAAAGCAAATATACTGTATATATCACCGTTGCTCACTGATACGAACGAAGAAAAAAAGCTGTGTTTTGAAAACAGCACGCGCAATGTTATAGTATTGTAAAAAAAATAGGACAGCTGATAGCAGTTGTGGAAACGAGTGTCACGAAGTGATAACGGCTGTAAGAAGTTACTTCTTATGCAAGACTCCCCCACAAATTATGACGTCACACTGGGCAGTCTAATATCTTAGATAAAAATGTAACATCTTTATAGCTCTTATCATTTTGTGACACGCTCTTGCACAACTGCACTCGCTTCTATTTTACAAAATTATAGCAATGTTTTGTATCTCTGTGGTGTTTTGAAATAATAATCATGATAATAAAACCAATCCTGTAAATCTTGCACTCAAATTGAACCATGATCTGAAAAAACAAACAAACCGCCAACAAAATATTATAAAAAAGGGGCTAACAAAAACATTTATTATAATCGAGATTCTTTTCCGCAAATGATTTGAAAAATTGGACTTTGCCGTGACTGGGGTTCGAACCCTGGATCTGCAAGTTGCCGATCAGGTATACCACCATTTAGTTAGCATACACTAAATCTTTGTTCAAAATGAATATATTGATTTATTACGCCTTTAATGAAATGTTCCGACTCACACTGAGTATATAACTAAAAAAAAAAATATATACCACGAAAAAGAAAAGTAAATATTGGTTTAACAAACTGGCGCAAAGAATAATTTTATTACATTGAAAATAGCTTGACTCCAAATCGCTTTTTTGACGTGACATCCTTTAAATAATAACTTCTATTACTTACCGATACGTAAACAGCGATTTAAGCTGCTTAACCTCTGTAACAAATTTTTCCTTAATTCGAAGCGAGGCTCTATTCGGAAACTGCCACATTTGACTCTATTAAACTGTTTCACCACCAACATTTCCACATTTAGAAATTAAAAAAGCACTTTTTTTTTTTGGTATAGTTCAAAACAAAAGCATTCTACGACTTTGCCACATACACACACACAAATGATTCACTTTACAAAACGTTAATATTAAAATGTTTAATATTTCCTTTGGTAGGAAAAAAAATGAAGCCAGCCAGTCCTCAATGTGTAAGACAGCGTGAATTTTAATAAAACGGAAGGCGTACACAAGACAAGATTCTAGTTCATGGCGCACGGAATCTTACACGTAAACTGTTTTTAAAACGAAGAAACATCAAAGCATCCAAGTATATTCATTTTTAGACGCTACAATGATTATGAGTGCGTTATATTGTTATATTTTTCTTTCTCCTCCATATACTGTACTCAAGTGTTAAAACAGGTCAGTAATTTCAGAGAACTGTTTGTGCGGAGAGGGAGGGGGAGAGGAGAATTAAAGTACAAAGATTATAATTAATTTTACTCATTCATTCATTGATTATTACGTTGCCCAGTTGTGCACTTCCGTTTCTTTTTCTTCCTCTCTTCCTTGCTTGAGTACTTTACGACATATATTATAACACAGTAAGATTAGGATCATTCAAAGGAAATCACGGTACTTGAACGAAAGAAAATTGTTATAATGGGAATTTATTTTTCGGCAACTTTTTTTTTTCGCGTCCCTTCTTACCATAATTATTTTTGATGTCCACGTACATTAGATTAAAGCGTTCCCGGTGGGTGAGTCGAAATGCCCGCTTCCTTCTAATCAAAGAACCCCGGGTTCGATACCTGGCAGGGAAACAAGTGGTTGGAATCGCACTTTAAACTGTAGGTCCCGTCCTTGACGTCATCCTCATCCGATAGAAGGCAATGGGAAATCATTATTGATTCAGTTTGCCCAGGAATCCTTGGGACACACATCTGCCTCCGGGAAGATGGTTGTAGGTCAATTCCTGGTGGGGGTATTGAAACATAAGTGGTTCGGAGATCACTTTCACTTGTAGACCCTGTTCATGCGAAGGTAAATCAATCAGACGGATGGTTGTGGCAAACCACTGTTGGTTCATCTTGCCTAGGGATCTTCAGGCTTTAAAGTTGCCTCCTGGGCAGAACACCAATCACCAACATTAAATTATTCAAAAGATTTGGCGCCGAGCGCGGTGGTCGTGTAATCTAACGTGTTAGGTCAGCGACTCCTTGGTTCTGGGTTCAGGTCCCGGTTGGGGCATGGGTGTTTGTGGCCCCATTGACCCATGTTTACCAAAAACTGAAATCTTTCGACAGTAAGTGTGAATGGTGTGACAAGATGTTATTTAATCTTCTCTTAGCTTAGACGGGATAAAGCTAAAACACTGTAAGATGCCAATCATAAACTTTTTACCGGTAGAATAGATCTTCAATATCGATCCAAACCAAAGTTCCTGGTAATTTATTCCTATGAATCTTGTAAGATCTCAAATTTTCTGTACATTTACGTCATACAGGCAGCTATGGCAAATAAGGATGACGTCTCTCGAAGAGCACTCTTCAGAAGATAGATAGAAGGAATACGTTGCGGTCATGGTCTTTGGGTCAAAGTACCACACCAGCAATCACCTGATTCAGCTGAGAAAAATTCTGGGAAAGCTTTTCAGTAAAGCCGGAAGCAGGACTTGAACTTCCTTGCCTTGCCAGTGCCGTTCGGAAAGCCATGACTGTAACCGTTATATATCATGGGGACTGGGTAAGATCTCAAAACTGGAAAAGGGGAGGTATATATGGTAGTAGAGTACCAGCACTCTATTTCAATCTTTTCATTTCTTTTACTATGGAGGACTACAGGAAAGAATATCGGGTGTGCAAATGGAGTTACGTAAGTGACAAAATCAAAGGTTAATCATAATACTAATTTCGCTAGTTAGTAACTAGACAGTAATGCCTTGTTTAGATTACTAACATTGTTACGATGGTAAAAATCATGGTTGAAATAAGTCCGTTTAGACTACGGAACTTAACTTGGTAACTGACATAGTGTAACTGTCAATAAAGAAACCGGTTACACGCTTAGAGTAAGGAATGTTCTTTTCACATACTCTGAGGTTAAATGGTAGAGATTTAAAATATATAATAATGAACACAAATGAATTGATTCTAGTGTAATATTTTGTAGATTAGTTCTGCCATCGTTCTTTTATATTTTAAAAGTGATACACTCCACTAGGGTGCTATATATTTCGATAAAGAAAGAAATAAAGTCACGAAGTGAGCTACGCTTAACGGCCATCTTGCGTTTAGACAATTAACGTAAGAAGCAAACCGTCGTAAGTTGACATTGGTTAAATTTGAAACCCGCGTTAACGGTAACTGGCGTTTACATTACTAAAATGATCTTGGTTAATGTTAACCATGGTAAGATATTAGTAATGTAAACAAGGCATAATATTCTCATCTATATGAACGTTAACACTGACACAGTCCAACAAATAATAATAATAAACAATTAATACCTGAAAGTGGCAACAACGTTGGTGGTTGGCCATCCCATCACAAAAGACGTTTCAAGCGATTTAGCTACTTCAATAACCTCATCTACGCATCGACTGAGCCACATTTCGGAGACTCGCACTTTCTCTTTGAGTTTGAAGTTCCCGCCAGATCGCGCTTTGGCCACCAATAGG
Source organism: Lepisma saccharinum (assembly GCA_022664845.1). Classification (NCBI taxonomy): domain Eukaryota; kingdom Metazoa; phylum Arthropoda; class Insecta; order Zygentoma; family Lepismatidae; genus Lepisma; species Lepisma saccharinum. The sequence continues at coordinate 4,399 of JAGDQP010059976.1, forward strand.
AGATCAGTGAAAAGGAAAAGATGGCGCTCTTGACTTTGGACTCCCTGTAAATAAAAATAAAAATAAACCAATTATGAAATATGTTTGAATTATGTTACAGACAAGACGATACAGAAATTACACATCTAATATGTACCATATAAAAATGTATGTTCCAGCATAACTCTGGAACGCCTGGAGCGATTTCAAACACACTTGGTACACATATCACTTACAATCTTAAAAAAGTACTGTGGGCTAAGACACTTCTAGCACACATATAGGGAATCGGTGACATGTAAAATCAGTTAATAGATCATGATTGTCAGATATATCCTTACAGGTTGAGCAACCCACACCACACTGGCCATCCTTGTTGCTTCAACCGCAAAAAAAAATTGCATATTAACATTAAATCAGAAGCTCTTGGGACTGATTGGCTTCTTGGGACTGATTGGGAAACTCGATTGCCTATTTCGAAGAGCTTCCTGGTAACAAAGCAAAAGCTGATCGAGATTTTCAAAAATGAATGGAATGACGGCTCCCACCGGATAAAGGGAGGGGGCGGAATTATAACTTTTCATTTGAAGAAGTCTTGAGTTTATGATATATATATATATATATATATATATATATATATACAAAATAAAGAATACTGATAAAACTGGGGAGGCTACAAGGCGGACTAAGAAGGTAGATTTTGGGGAGGGGCTTCGGCCCCCCTGTAGCGGCGTCTATGGAGGGATGTCAGCTCATGTTCCTTATAGCTATGTCTGTTATCAGAGCTTGTGAATTTCAACCAATATTGCGCTTGTTGATCCAATCATATCATGTTATCTTTGAATGCCTTCCGTGATCAAAATGGCGGCAGCAAAAAGCCAAACACTTATCAGAATTGTGTGTCTGGTTACGATAAGAAACCGCTTTCTCTGTATGCGCATGTGCGAAAATCACAGTACACTAGTACACACCATCCGAAGTAGAGTTTGTTCATAGTTAAAGTTAGATTCCACTTTCATTATATATTATAATTCCCGACAAGTAGCAGATCTATGAAGAACCGATGACACTAACGAAAAGTTTGGCCAGCTGCTAACGCCTATATAACCTTAATCCAGACTCCCGAGTTCGATTTGTAAGGGAAAATGGTTGGGACTTCGCTCTCTCTGCAAAAGTCTTCCCAGGCTCTGTTTTCCGAAATAACCCCCCAAACCTGGGATCTCAACAGACATCTAAGGAACTCTTCTCTTTCTCTGGAAATTGTACAAATCGGACACTGCCTAGTACTCGAAGTCTATTGAAGTTAACCTGAAAAAAAAAAAAATCTAGGGGCTGGCGTCATCACTATGTTGAAAACTTATTAAGAATGCAGTTTAACACAACTGGATCAAAAATAATAATAATAATTCTGTGGCGAGTAAAGAATGCCTACAAAAATCAATGGAATTAAATTTGGGACATCTTTAAGCTCGGCATCACGCGAAACGTTCCAATTTTGTTTAACAGATATTAAGAAAGTAATTAAAACACACACACACACACACACACAGCCGGCTTTCTCGTTAGTTAAAAACGCTGGTTTCAGCTGGTTAACAACGCATCCTTGCCATGGGTATCTTAGACCATTTTGGCAACTGAAAATTGTGTTTCAGCTAATTCTAATGAATCCATGGCAAGTCGTTCCCTTTCACCATGTGCTTTCTTCTCTTCGCGATCAAGCTTTATTTTTTTTCAAGGAAATATTTCATGTAAGTACTTACATTTCTCGCAGTTCTAAGTATACACGTTTCTCTTTCCATTTTCGTGAGTTTCGTGTAATTTCTGAGAGCCGAATATTTTATGAGAATCTGGCAGTTCTGTAAGTGGTAGGAGTCTCGTCTTCATTGTTGCCAAAACCGTATACTGTAAATTCTCTGCAACTAACGAAAAATTCCCTTTTTTTTTTGCGATTCATCACACCACACGTGTATATTAAAGGAATATGTTAGTAATGTCCTCATTACGATATTGAATATTCGTAGTGTCTACGAAGAAGGTTCTGCGAATATTTGATGCCCAGAATGAGATATTGGGATATTCCAGGTACACTTTATGAAGATTCATAGATTGTTTATCTTTTCGGTAATTCTAAGCATATTTTAGGAGTGTTCTCTAAATTCCAACCTGCAGAATACAGGCAAACTTTCGGAGTAACATAACTGCGAAAATTTTAATTCAAAAGCCCTTGGCAATGCCGTGACTATGTACACTTTAATGTATCACGAAGTTACCAATTATCACGTAATTATCAAATATCACGAAATTACCCAAATATCACAAAATTACCAAATATCACGAAATTGCCAATCTTTGCCCATACTAGAATATTCTTATTTGATCCCGATTATTCTCGATACGCACCTTGGGTATCTAAATGGAATATTCTGTATTATATGGACGTACTCCGCGAGCAACTGAAGATGGAAAATATTATATTTTTTCTTTCGCCCCCAAAAGTATTCACCCTTGTGTTCCTAAACTTTGTTACTGGAATATTCAGGCAAACAGGAGACGGTAAATGCTTTCAATGGAAGAATTAGATTGGCAAATAATATGGCACATTCTTGTAGATCTACCGCCACCCCAGTGCAAGTAGACCTTTTCTTTCTTACTCTCGGGGGTTTTGTGAAATTACTTTCAGGTAAGCCTCGTAACTTTTACACGCTTTGGATTTATATACAGAGTTCTTTTACGCGTGCACTGAAAAGGGAAATGGTGAATTTGCACAAAACAACAATTAGAGTTAACAAAGTCCACGACTATCGTGATGTTGAGATGTTGTCCACGATTCTTATTCACACTGATAGAATACTTAAGAAAAAGTTATTTAGAGATGAGTCCCTTGCAAACCTTAATTCTGACGAAAGCTAGGTCGTAAAGAATCTTCAGAAGTATCTACTGCAATCTGTTACCTAGAGATTAAACTACGTATAAACTAACCTATGACAGTTAACTGTGTATAAAATTTCAAAATGCGTATAATCTAACCCGACTTTTCTAACCTAATCTAACTTGTAAAACTGAAAAAAAAAATGCAATTCTTTATAAGTACAAAAAATTAAAGCTATTTAAGAAAAATAACACCTCTATCCGGGAACTGAACACGGGGCTCCTGACCAGTAATCCACGACGACTACCGTCTCTAATATCCTTTCCCTCATCTTATTCGACCAGAGCCAGAGATGCTTAAAGGCCATAAATAAAAGACCAATTAAATATATCATATTAAATGATTCAAAGTTTGATTTTTTTTTTTTTAGTTACAGGTGCAACTAAACCGGAAGAAAAATGAGTTCATTTTTTTAGATTCTGGCCCAGGTTGATCACATTAAAGGCTGCGATAATTAATTTAAGTTAGATTTTTTAAAACCTACTTTAATTGAACTTTATTAATCGATTCGTTCGGAATCAGGTCCTTAATCCTTGTTCCGAGAAGAACTACTAGTCATTTGGGGAGGTATCTAAAGTCCATCCAGAAAGCAATATTCATAGTGGTGAAGGTTGATATTTTTAGGTACCAGACGTAACCGATATTTTCTTTAGGTCCCCCAAGTCGCATCAGGGTATCGTGGTAGTTAATTTTCTCTTTAATTTATTATCGGAATAGAAACAGAGTGTTCTGTAACTTAAGCTGCTACAAATCCCGAAAATGTAGAATTCGGGGGGGTCACAATAATGTAAAATGTATCTTTTTAAAACGCCAGTAGGTTTATCAAAGAAACTACGGCTACAATATTGTCATAAATCAAAATTAAATGTCGAATTTATTATTTCTTTATTTAATCATTTGAGCTACATATATTATTGATTTTGGACAAACACAATCAAATTTTGCGTAATGCAACAACTTTGAATTTTCTACGTCGATAGATAATAGACTTTCTTGAAATATTTTAGACAAACAAACATAATTGTCTGGAACCACTTTTCTATTTTGGAAAACTGATAATTTTTCTAGATATTAGATTTTGATGTTCGGATTTATAGTCGACAAGCTTAATCTCTCAAAGTGTTGAAATTATCAATTACGCAGGTATATCGAAAGTGTTGATATTAAATCTTTTCTCTACTTCTTTGATGATGTGGCATCCCTTTCGCAACTGACGAAGGTGGCTGCTAAGGCATTTTTCTCAAAGCGACCAGCGTGCTACTCGATGCAGGTAAATGGTGGAATGGTTTGGAGTGTCATAGTCCCAAGACCAAATCAACTTTAGCGTCTATTCCTCGAGAAAACAGATCTGTTGTTACAAGTATTTTCTTCTTCATTTCTTGAATGTAGTCAGCCTTTCTGCTTTGTGACATTTTTGAGTGCATCCTGGCGACTGAAATACTCTTCACAAAGCAATGTCGACAAAGTTTCACATCTCGTGATTGATTCCACAAATATCATTGCCTGTTTGAAGTCATAATGGCGTAACATGTCAACAAGCTTCTTACTCTTTTTAGATTCTTTTAAGTTTAGGCGATGCTGCTCCAAATTTTGGAGCTGAAGATAAATCACATCATTTTCACTGATTTCCATCGGTTGACGCATAAATTTCTTGCAGATGGAGACAATCTCTTCGGTTACGGTGGCAGTGAACATCATCACTTGCTTGTCGCAGCGAGTCAAGCAGATCTTCTGGACTTCCCTTCTCAAGCTTAGCTCAATCATTATGTCACACTCATCAACAATGAAGTATTTAAGATGACTTAGATCTAGCGCTTGTGAACGGATGAGGTCTTTAATTCGTCCTGGAGTCCCAACGACAATATGAGGACATTTCTCTTTCAGATGATTAATCAGTTTTTCTATCGGAAATCCTCCAAAAAAATGACGAAATTGTGACGTTTGGCATATATTTTCCCAGTTTCTGGTATTCTTCTTTGATCTGGAGAGCAGATTCCCTGGTAGTACACAGGACCAAGACTTGTACTAGATCCTGAGTTAATTCTAATTCTTGCAGTGTTGTCAGAACAAAAACAGCATTTCTTCCCATTCCGGACCACATCAACTCCAAACAGTGCAAGAGGAACAGAATCTTGTAGAACTTTGGATGGATGTTCATATCTGCTATCAGCTAGGGCTCTCAGGAGTTCGTCCTTCAGAAATAAATCGTCGAACGGAAGACCATTGGTCTTTTTCCTCAGTTGTAATATTCATGGGTTTTCACTTCTGTTTCTAGCTGATCTTCAGTCTCCATGAGGTTAGAATTGTCACCCATTTCCTGAAAGTGAAGCTTTTGCAGAAGTTTTACGAAATTGTAGAAGCTTCTGGAACAGAAAGTCAACGACGCTTTCACGAAGTTAGAATTCTCGTTTCTATGTGAGGACTCAGTTGTCCTACTGATACATTGTTGATGTACAATCTGTATTGTTTTAACAAACTATGATACATTCTTGAAACAACAAAGACAATTAAATGATAACCAAATGTTAAACAAAACAAACACTATTTATTCACAACACAACACACACATGGTTATAAAACAACTATATTTCGTTCGAATCTAACATTTGCAGGTTGATTGTTTTCACATAAATATTATTATTGTAGGCCCTTTGTATATTTTTACAAGGGCACCAGTCCAGAATTGGGTTATTCTTTTAATTCTGCAGTGTTTCAAAAAATACAGATACAACTGTACGTATTGGTATTACAATCAAATAAATAAATCAATTACTCTAAGTTTTGTAGTAAACTGAAAACTTATTTTTTAATTTTTTAATAAAACAGGGAGCATCAGTCAAGGACCATCCATAAAAACACTAATTTATCAATCAGGCAACGTTCCGTCAAGTACAACAAAACTAACGTTTTGAAAAACCTAAAGGTATAAAGATGTGCCTGATGACTGTCCACCACTCCTAACGTACCAAGTTGCCAATCGAAAACAGTTTGTTTTGCACACCCTTTAATGCTAACATATATTCTCAACACGTACTATAGCAGCACCGACCCGCCGTAGCTCAGTGCTAGAGCGTTGGCGTAGAATTTGGGAGGTCGTGGGTCCGATCCCAGTGGCCGACCGTAATGACTGAGGTTTTTCCTCAGTCACACCAGGCAAATGCCGGGATGGCACCTTCAACATATGCCCTCGCCAACACCTTTCCCCTTCCCTATACCGGCCTGAGCCTGTGATGCCTAAAGGCCATAAATAAAATTCATACGTACTAAAGCAGTGCGGTAGAATTTAGTTAAGTGGGACAACAACATATATGTACTACAGGGTTTTATTACGACTTACAAGCTCTCTATAACAGTGTTGCCAGGTTTTCGTAGCAATATTTCCCTTAAATACTTTAAATTTTCCCGATGTTTGTAAAAAACTCCCGCCTCGTAAGTTTACTTTAAAAAGTACTGTAAATCATAACACAAAAGTGACAAAGATATTAAACAAAATATTCCGATTTTTTGTATATATATTTTTTCCCCTTTTACTCTTCACGTGGCCCAGATTTTCCCGTTTCCCTGGAAATTTCCCGCCATCTGACAACACTGCTCTATACTTCTGTACCTACTTTTTGTTACAGGAAACTTGACCAAGACATCCATGTAGTTTTATTACATCATGATCATACTTCACTTCTCATATGTCCATACAAATCAAATTACAGCAAACGCCATTTCTACATATTAAATAGCACTTGCGAAACACATAGAAATTTAATTTGTAGAGCAGTAGGTTACAAAAGTACAACTATTTATATTAATGTAGACCTAAATTAATTTAAAACTCCAATATTAATTCGACGAATTATGTTGAAAATTCCAAGTTGTTCCATCCATCTAGCGAACTCGAGGCAACAAATTTTTACGTGATTTTCTTTGACAGAAAAAATAACTTGCAGGGATAGCAACAATCAGATTATTTTCAAATGCGTTTAGTTTAAACATAAATTTTAGATTAAGAATGCAGTTAACAATTAACTTTCTTTAGAAAAACAAAAAACAAAATATAAGTTACTTTTACACTAGTACAAAAATTCTTTTTATTGCACTCGAAGAACAGAATGTCCCTTGAACAAAATCAGTATCGCTCCACGCAAAATTATGGAAATAAACTCCAATATTATTCAATATTAAACATTCCTTGCGAAAGAAGCGAATTTATTCTGCATAACGTGTTGTGATGTCATAAATCTAACTCAATAATTTCACCTGTTAATTTCTTAACAACGAAATGAACACAAGTCATTATTTTCACAATTCGCAAATTTATAGAATCAAGAATTGAAACACAAGTGAAACTTGTACGTAGTTAGCAACACTGCAAAACAAAAATAAAGTCACGCAACTATTGCTTGTTTGTCAGTTGTTTGTAACATTGTTGATTCTGGGAAATATTGTTCGGAGCACGCCCTCAGTGTCATCTTGAAAGCAACTGCCGCTGGCATCTTAGTTGGTCAAGACAATGCAATGAGTGGGTTTCACCTTGACAAAGGATTAACCAACTATCAAACCACACAAAACATTTGTCATTTCCTGTAACTACCTGCTTTTACTTTTATTTAGAAGTTGCAACGCAAAGAAACCACACCAAAATAGATCGTTAACTTGCTTTTGAAAAATGTATATTGTCGGGTCCATTCAACAAACTCATTACTACCTCAAAGTTGGTAAAGTGTTCTTTGAATTGTTAACGAATAATGCTTTTTCTTTAAAAAAAAAAGTGATTTGTTCGCCGTATACCTGGTCGATACGTGGATAATCAAGGAGTTATGGGTTGGACACGCAGTGGCACATTCAACATAGTTACTCACAAATCACGTGAAGTGTGCGAGAACTGTTTTTTTTTTCTTTCGGAAGGGGATTTTTTTTCGGAACTCCAAAGTAATTAGGAATTTCCATGGTTTTCGTAAATTCAAACTCTTGAGACTGCGACTGC
>JAGDQP010059977.1:0-12017 GCA_022664845.1 Lepisma saccharinum
GGGAAAGGGGGAGAAAGTTAATGGACTCCTGTTACATCGCTTGACATATATAACAAAAACTACACACCGCACGATGCGCAGATTTAAGCAAAAAAAAAAAAAAAAATGGATGTAACTTACTTTGCACCAAACTATTTTTAAAACACAACTTGTTTTGCATAAAATGAAAATTTCTTGTAAACTGACAGTTAAAGCTTTTTCTGCACGAAACATTGTAGTTTCATGTGTAAGACACCTATAATTAGGCAATGATAGAGATAATTCTATTAAAAAAATGATTTCACTTGTTTTTCATTTAAGCTCTTCATATCATAGATTAGTAGAAATGACAAACGAATATGAGAACTCAGTGAGAGAGTTCATTCCTGAAGCATATAGGACGAATTTATTGCAACCAATTTTTAAGCTTAAATTTTATATTGTGATGGGAATTATATGATGGGACATTTTGTAATGTGGGGAGAGAAGAAGTCAATACAAAATTCTTTCTACCTTAATTACCTGGCGTTCAAACCGTCCTTGTTTGCTAATAATCATTTTCCCAGCACAACAATTTTACCATAATGAATATTCTTGAAACAAGCATATATACACACATTTGACTAATATTTATAGATTTACCTTTAGGATTAATATGCATTCCTCTTGTGTGTCGCGGTTTTTGTGTCATTGCTTGTGTGTGTCACGGTTGTTGCCTATTGCTGCTTTCACGCGTCATGGTTTTGGCGTTATTTTGTGTGTCGTGGTTTTAGTCCGTCGCTGATTTTAGTCGTCCGGATTTTAGGTCGCAGTTTTCTTCTATGTTTTATGCATCCAGCTTTTCAATTTCGTTTTTCCCTTGCCGCTGTTTCTAGTTTCATGGTTTTAGATCGCTGTTTTGTCGTCGTAGTTTTTGAGATATTATTTGGTCGGTTCTTGTCGAAACGTTTTCAATAATTGAAAGTTTATTGATACAGTGGAAACCTGTTTAATACTACTAATACAATTGATTTCAGAAGAAGTACCCGATTTTCCCATTGTATGTAGAATTTTTGAATTCAAGGACATTGATTTCTGGTTCCGGTAAAACTTTGGCAAGTTTATTTTATATGGGCCAGTCTAGTAACTTTTGACTTCGGTCTGTCACGATTCGATCAATTTACACATAGTTAAATCCACAAACATCTATGCTCCTGCCGGAATTCAAACCCGGGATTCGTCCCACTAGCTTAACGCCTTAGACCGCACGGCTACCCGGTCGGCTTGTGGTTTTGGATTTTGTCAGTTGTTTTGTGTTTCGAGATTCCTGAGTCCTCTTTGTTTGTTGCGGTTTTTGTTTTTCGTTTTTTTTGTCTTGAATCAAGCTTGACTCAACCTTGTTTTATTCAGCATTGTCCCAAGTTGTTTAATACATGCTTGATTCAAGCTTGATATAAGTTGCTGTTCATAGTGCCAGGTTGATCCAACCTTGATTTCTACTTGCTGATAATAAGGTTACTAATACATGCTTGAATCAAGCTTGATTCAACCTTGTTTCAGTCAACATCGTCTCAAGATGTTTAATACATGCTTGATTCAAGCTTGCTGTACGCTTGCTGCTCATAGTGCAAGGTTAATACAGCCTTTATTTATACTTTTTGATAACAAGGTTACTCACACATGCTTGAATCAAGCTTGACTCAACCTTGTTTTATTCAGCATTGTCCCAAGCTGTTTAATACATGCTTGATGCAAGCTTGATATAAGCTTGCTGTTCATAGTGCCAGGTTGATCCAACCTTGATTACTACTTGCTGATAGCAAGGTTACTAATACATGCTTGAATCAAGCTTGATTCAACCTTGTTTCAGTCAACATCGTCTCAAGCTGTTTAATTCATGCTTGATTCAAGCTTGCTATACGCTTGCTGCTCACAGTGCAAGGTTAATTCAGCCTTGATTTATACTTTTTGATAACAAGGTTACTCACACATGCTTGAATCAAGCTTGCAACTTAAGAATCACCGTTGATCCAAGCTTGAAGAATCAAGCATAATGAGGCTCACCCTTGAATAATGCTTGAATTTTCCTTGCATTACGCTCGACCTTTCAAGCTTACATCAACCTCATTCGCTCGAAATAAAGATGTGCTAAGAGAGCAAAGATATAGGGGTGTCAGGAAGATCATAAATACAAATTCTGACGGTAATACTTTACGGTTGCGTAAAATGGAGCACGACCCTATCAGATGAACAAAAATAACGAATGTTTGAAAATAAGATATTGTGAAAGATATACGGGCCAAACGGGACGAGATAACTGGTGGAATGGAAGAGAATGCATAATGAAGAACTCCAAGGAATGTGCGATTCAACAGATGACTGTACGACTTTAGCAGCATATCGTTGGAAACGTTATTTGAAACTCTATTGATGTACCAGTGATGGAATATCAGTGACGTAACATAGTCAGAACGAGGGGAAGGGGAGGAATTCGGGCCTTGGAAAAAATACTGAATTTGAAAGAAATGTAAAATATAGGCTTGTAGTATATCGCTGGAAACGCTATTTCAAACCTAACTCTAAGAAACAGTAATGAAGCTGATTTGACGCACCTTGACTCTTTCAGGGGAGGAGGAAAAGGGCGTCAACCCGCCAAAACTTAACTTTAAATGTACTAGGGCTAGGAACGTGATTGAAGTGTCGTTTGAAATGGCATAACATAAGCAGCTTAAAGAAATTGTAATGAATACTATACCAGGCACCTAACCATTTTAGGGGAGCGAAAAGGTGTGTCAGGCCATCAAAAAATAACTTTGGAACTACAAGGGCTAGGAACGTGATTGAGATGTCGTTGGGAAAGGCATAATATAAGCAGCTTAAAAATAGTAATGAAGTCAATTTGAACTACCATAACCCTTTCAGGGGAGAGAAAAGGGCGTAAGACCGCCAAAAGAAAACTTTAAAACTACCAGGGCTAGGAACGTGATTGAGAGATCGTTCGAAAGGGCATAACATAAGGAGCTTAAAGAAATAGTAATGAAGGCGATTTGAACCAAAAGAGCCCTTTCAGAAGAGGGAGAGAGGGGCAAAGCTCGTAAAAATGAACACAAAAATACTAGGGCTAGGAAAGTGTTTGAAATGTGTATGAAAATTTATTTGAAGCCTAAGTTTAAGAAAGAGTAATGAAGTCCATTCGATCCATCCTCTTGCCATGATGGGATTCTTTGAGAGGGCAACGTTCCTGAAAACAGTATCTTTGATACTAGAAATCTTAGACAGGAAACTCGTATATCATTCGAAATCATATAACGAGGGTAAGTTAAGTAAATAGTGGAGAAACCTTTAGCATGTACACCCTCCCCTCCCTCCGATCTAATACTAACTTTGAAACTCAGGGCTTACGTTAGACTTTCGAGTGTTATGCTATCTTGAAGGTTATACCAAAGCCAATTTGGAGAAGTAATTGAGAATGTTTGCCCCCTTTCCGTCATATCGTACAGGCCTAAAATATGAACTTGGAACCCCGAGTCTTATATTCCTTGAATCATATAACAACGGTTAAACAAAACACTTGATTACTACGTTTCCCAAAATGTAGGAATTACTCAAAATAGAATAGTTTTGATTCATTTTTTTTTTTTGTGTGTGTGTGATCTGATTGTAGTTATTAACACATTTCAATTGTATAGCAATGCTCTTTATTAATTGCTTCACATCGCAAAACGATGTTCGTTAAAGAGCGTGTGTTTTCTGAGAAGTTTGTGTCCTGAATTCTTAAATCCATTGCTATACTCGATGTTTGATCGATCTATTATACTTAGATATCTGCAAAGCAATGAATCTTATTCTATTTCATGATAAGGTAAATCCCAGAGCCTGGCCCTCCTTTCACACTTGATTTGGATTCTCTTACTTTTAGTACAATAAATAGTTTCCTCCAGTTTTTGTGGTTTCTACTGAATGTGTATACATATGGCAATTTATATTAAGTAATTCGCTTGATTTACAATAGATTTCTTCTGCTTTTGATTTTCAAGATTTCTGTGTGGCTATTATTCGATTTTCGATGGTGTATACGTCAGGGTAGGGAATATTTAGTCCAGCTTTCCTCATTGCATTTGTAAGCCGTTATGTTGTAGTTTCCTGCCGTCCGAGGGTGGGATTAAGTTATTATTATTATAAATAATAATATTAATATTATTATAAATAATTATATTAATATTATTATAAATAATTATATTAATATTATTATGCCCTTTCTTATTTGTTTGTTGCTCCTGATGATGTGTTGGGAAGCTTACGTGTGTCAGTATATGGTTAGCTTTGAGTAGGCTCGGCTGTTCTTTATTATTATTATTATTATTATTATTATTATTATTATTATTATTATTATTATTATTATTATACACTTTTCTATCTGTTTCTGGCTACTGATGATATGTTGGGAAGCTTACGTGTGTCAGTATATGGTTAGCTTTAAGTGGGCTCGGCTGTTTTTTATTATTATTAGCACATCCGTATGAGCGTCAGTTAATAAGGGAAGATATAGCGTTTGTCCTGTCTGTCTGTCCCATCCCCGTGGATCTCAGCAACTACAAGTCCGACACAGTTGAGATATACACTGTTGGATTCGTCATGATCTGAAACAGAAATGAACCAAACACAGTTGTTTTCGTCATGGTCTGAAACCATGGGTAAAATTATCAGTTTGATTCTAAAACTGGCAGTTCCTTTTGAATCGCTTAGTATTCTCCATTTGTGCTTCTTTTAGATCTCAGTAACTACAAGTCCGATCGTGGTGAACCATGCACAGCTGGATTCGTAATAGTCTCAAAGTGTGAAATCACCTATTAACCCTTAATACCGCAAGGTGTGTCCAATGGACACATAGTGTTACTTTTTTAAAGCTGTATATTTATTATTCTCTGAATTTTATTTTCCTTCTAGCTATGCTCCTAACTATTCAGTAGTGTTATAATACCAAAGTAGTTTGATACTTCCTTTTGCTTTCTGGAGCATATGGCCCTAGTAAAACGTTTAGTGCGCTAATGCCGCAATATGTGTCCAATGGACACACATTTAAAATATATTAAAAATTGCATTTAAAATTTTTGTATTTACTAAACATCAATCGTTTATCATTCCCCTCGTTCCTCCTTACATTTTCATTCATTCATTCATTCTTTTTACATTTTTTATATTTCACGTTTAGCAATACATCTGCTGGATGTAAGTATTTCCTTGACAGAGGTAGCTGGCAATATTGTTATGCTCTTATATACATTCAGTTGTTTCCCCTAGCTATTGGCGGTGAAAGTTATTCCAGATTATTTATACAATGAAGGGCTGCTTTTTGTGTTTATGAGTAAACTGTTTACGTAAATATGTCAAAAAGAAAACTGAACTCAGCAGAAATCGAACAAATACTTGCAGCTGATGAATCGTGTTCAGATTATAGTATAAATTCAGATGAAGAATTTGTCTGTGATGAAGCAGTTGAAAGTGACTCGAGTGAGACGGATCACGTGAGTGCTGCAAGTGAGGTCGAAGATCAAGAAAGTGCTTCGGACAGTGATAATGACATTCAAGTACCTTCTTGTTCAGGTGCAAATGAGTATATAAGTAAAAATCGTACTCGTTGGAAGAAGGACGCTCCAGCTGCTACCAAAATAAAAGCGCGACTGTGAGAAAAAATAAACCTTTTGTTCCTGAAGAACTGAAGCCAAACAAGACCAGAAGTGAACAACCATCTATTTTTGGGTTTACAAGTGATTTTACATTAGTATCATACTGTCCCAAAAGTCTGTTATCCTTTTGTCAAGTATGCACAACACTAACGATATTGTAGTTGAGAAAGAAAGAAAAACCGGAAATGATACTGTATTATAATGAATCAAAAGGAGGGGTTGATACTCTAGATCAATTAGTACACTGCTACTCACGCAAAAGAAAAACCAATCGATGGCCTTTGGCAATTTTTATGAATCTTTTGGATGTATCAGCTGTTGCCGCCTATGTTGTGTGGTTGAACATCAGTCCTCAGCGGAACGTAAGAAAAACGAACTCGAGAAGCCATATGTTTCTCGTCGAGTTGGCAGAATCGTTGGTTCTCCCTCAAATCCATCGAAGAAGGAAATTAGGACTGCAGAGACCTATTCTAACAGCAATCGATGTAACAGGAGGTGTTCCAGTAGCCCAGTCAGATGTATCATCCACAGGTGTTGATACAAAGAAACCTACGCCCAAGAGAAGATGTTGTATGTGCGACTCGAAGAAATGCGGAATGCAGAGACAAGTGTGTGATATTTGCAAAATGAATGTCTGCTCTGAATATTCAAGTGTTATCAGTAAGTGCCTGCAATGTGTCAAATGAAAGTCTGACAGAACATGTACAACAATTCGCATGTGATGTAACTGAATATATCCAAAACATATATATGAAAAAGCATTTGTGTGTTTAGTTTCTCTAATGAATCCTGTGTGTCAGCTAGTACTAGGAGATGGAAACACTGAATATTTCATGTTTTCACAAGGATGGGTTATGTTTGCACATCAAAAGGTAACAGTGTCAATGACGTACCAAAACATATCTATTCAAGAAAATATTTGTGTTTAGTTCTTCAAATAAGTCGTGTATATAAGATAGTATAATAGTTGGAAACACTGAATATTTAGCTTATACAAGAACGTAATGATATATATTTGTACTGAATTGCATTTGTAAAAAGTTTAATGAACAAATTAAATAAAGAAATTACGTTTTACAAACGAAATGAGGTCAAAATTCGGTATGTGTCCACTGGACACACCTTGTGGTTTTGTGTAACTAAAATACCTTGCGGTATTAAGGGTTAAATAAACTCTGAAGCTTTTCAATTTATAAATATTCCAAACCTGTATGTTTCTTTGTCCTCCCTTGATCTCACTTACTACAGGTAACACAGAGATGAACCATAAACCGTTGGATTCGTCATTGTCTCAAATGGTGTGGAAACTTATTAGTTTGACTCTAATAGTGGCAGGTCGTTTTAAATCGCTTAGTATTAAACATCTCCATGTAGAGTTCATATCCTAACCCGTTGGAGCTAGAAGCACCAAATATGGTTTGAAGGCACATCATAACTAGTAGGTTAAGAAAATATTATAAAATGTTGAAAAAGTCGCCAACTTGGATCCAAAATGGCCGCTAAACTTATAGTTGTATAGGAGGCATAGCCTAAACTACTGGAGCTAGAAAAACAAACTTTGGTACGAAGGTACATCATCACTAGTAGGTTACGAAAATATTACAAATTATCCTAAAGATGCCATCATGGATCCAAAATGGCGGGGTTAAAATCTATTTTCCACACCGTTCGAGCTAGAGATACGAAATTTGGCATAAATTTGTATTATCACAAGTAGTTTAGGAAAATATTACAACATTTTGAAAAACTCGCCATCTTGGATTCAAAATGGCCACCCAAAACCATTTTACACACCGTTCGAGCTAGTGAAAATGTCACCATCTTTAATCCAAAATGGGCGCCCAAAATCCATTTTCCATAACACTGATGCTAGAGAAATGAAATTTGGTATGAAGGTGTATGACCAAGAGTAGGTTATGGGGTATAAATGAGGCAAACTTTCTCTATGGGGCGCAACCCCCGGGATATGGGGATAGATCTGTATCATGGAGACGGAGTCCCCCGGAGAGTCTGGTTACGACAACAACATAAGCTAGTCTAGCGAAATTTAGCGTAAATGTAAATTATCAAGATTAAGTTACGAGAAACACACTAAATGATCAAAAAGTCCCCATGCTGAATCCAAAATTGCCGACTAAGATTCATGCAGAAGGTATATTTTGCCCAAACAAACCTACTGGTATTTCGACTCAGAATGAAGTGCATCATTGGTTTTAATATATTTTCTACCTGCACGATTGAACTTCAGCGGTTCCATGTATTCGAGTTATTTTCGGCCGCCATCTTGAAAAATGAAATTTTTCCTCTTCGGCATTTTGGGGATTATCTCGACCAAACCTGCGCATTTCGACTAAGACCAATTTAAATATATATTTAAATCGTATTTAAACGTATTTAAATAGTTTTTCATGTATTTTCGGTATCACCGGCCGCCATTGTGACAAAACAGACTTCTTTTTATATCTTTGGCGTTTATGGGAAAATTTCAACCAAACCAACATATTTCGACTTAAAGCAAAATATCCCGATTGTTTTAATTTATTTTCGGTAAAAAGTAAACGTTCCCTATACCATTGCTCTTTATTGCATAGTTTATACCAAACCAACATATTTCGACTCCGATCCATTTTTCATGCATTTTTGATACCACCGGCCGTGATCTCAATAAATGTACTTTTTTCTATATCTTCGGCGTTTATGAAAATACTTCAACCAAATCAACATATTTCGACACCGATCCATGTACTTCAGTGCTTTTCATTCAGTTTGGTTCAACCGAAGGCCATCTTTAAAAAATATATACTTTCCCCTATATCTTCTGCGTTTATCGGAATATTTCAACCAAACCAACTTATTTCGACTCAAAGCGATATACCTCATTGGTGTTCACATATTTTCGGTACCGTTAGATTCGTCATGATCAGGAACGATGAGGAAACTATGAATGTCACAGAGATAACCCATACAACATTGTATTCATAATGGTCTGAAACCGTGGAATAACCTACAACTTTAACCTTAGGTTTTTGAACTAGGTCTTTTCTATTAATAGTCGGTTGGTATTCTCCATTTGTGCCCCTTCAAGTTCTCAGAAACTACAAGTATGACAGAGATGATCTATATACCGTTGGATTCGTCATGTTCTGTAACGCTCAGGAAAAGAATGAATGTGACTCTAAAACTGACAGTTCTTTTTCAATCGCTTAGTATTCTCAATTTTTGCCCTTACAAGATTTCAGTAGTCACAAGTTCGACAAAGATAAGCCATACACCGTTGGAATAGACCTGAACACTGGTGGGAAAATCTATGACTTTGACTCTGAAATTGGCAGGCAACGGCATTCGCTTACCAGGTGTATGCATAAGTAGTTTCCGGTTTACCTAAGAGATGGCGCCAGCGAAAAGTACGCAGCGTATTCATTTGACACATACGTCATTTTGTTTGTCTGACATTAAACTACAAACACACACAAGTTGAGTACGCCAAACACTAGCGTCTTTGTTTTATCGTTCAGTGATCATGTCGAAGTTTTTGCCTGAAAAACAAAATTTGCTACACGCATTTCTTTTCTTATTTAATCAAAAGTAAAAGGCTGTTGAAAGTCATCGTGTGCTGGTAGAAACATATGGTGAACACGCTCCATCGATTAGAACATGTGAGACATGGTTTCGACAATTTAAAAGTGGTGATTTCAATGTGAAAGACAGTGCGAGCTCTGGTAGACCACAAAAGTGCGAAAACAAGCAATTGCAGATGTTATTGGAGGATGACCCAACTCAAACTCAACAGCAATTGGCAAAAGTATTAAATGTGTTACAAGAAACAATCAGCAGACGTTTACGAGCAATAGGGAAGATCAATAAACTGGGTAAATTTGTCCCAGACGATTTAAATTAACGTCAAATGGAAAATCGCAAAGTCACTTGTGAAATGCTGCTTCAACGCCACGAAAGAACATCCTTTTTGTATCGATTTGTGACGGATGACGAAAAATGGATTTATTTTGAAAACCCGAAGCGGAAAAAATCGTGGCTTTCACCTGGCGAAGCCAGTCCTTCAACACCAAGGCCAAATCGCTTCGGCAAGAAGAACATGCTTTGTGTCTGGTGGGACCGGAGCGGTATTGTGTATTATGAACTCTTGAAGCAAGGCGAAACCGTTAATGCACAACGCTATCGCCAACAAATGATTAATTTAAATCACGCATTGATCGAAAGACGACCGGAATGGGCCCCAAGACATGGCAAAGTGATTGTGTTACACGACAATGCGCCGTCTCACATAACAAAACTAGTGAAAGACACCTTGAAATCGCTTGGATGGGACATCTTTCCGCACCCGCCGTACTCCCCAGACCTGGCGCCATCTTACGATCACCTCTTCGCATCAATGGGGCAGCACTTCAGCAATTTTGAAGACGTTGGAAAACGGCTCGACAAATGGTTTGCCGCAAGAGACAAGTAGTTTTTCTGGCATGGTCAATATTTTGAAAAAAAAAAAAATTAATTTCCCTTGAAAATTACGTGTTTTCTTTACCACAAAACCGGCAAAAACTTATGCATACACCTGGTAGTTGGTCACTGACGGGCAGGGGTGGAATGGAGGGTATACGCGGGTACACGCCGTGTACCCACCTAATAGTATAAATCACAGCGTGTACCCACCTCAGTGCATAAATATAAAGGAACGTGTTCCCAAATCCAGATTTTTATTGAGCAGCGTGTACCCCCCAAAAATCTTACCATTCCAGCCCTGCTGACGGGTGATGTCGGATGTGGTGCTTACAGTACCACGAGTCTCCTTGTAGGGTTGTACAACCTGAAGCTTCATCAGGTATCCGTTGTAAGGCGCTATGTCATCAAGGAGCAAATCGGTAGGTTGTTTACAGTCGTCTGCAAGACGGGACAAGACTCTTGAAACAGTCTTGAATGCTGGGAACTTTTTTACGTACAAGTTATAATCTGGTGTTCTTATTCCGATATTGTTAACACCTGCCAGGCGATATAATTCTACATATGTATCGTTAAACTTGCAGATACTTGTTCAACTTTAAGCAGTGTGCCCACCCTAATGCATGTGTGAACATTAGTAAGCAACTGGACTGCTTATGCTTTACTCGAAAATGTATTTATTGAAGTTACTTTGATCTTAATTTTGTGGACAAGACTTATGACCGAAGCTCGCAACATGAGGGAGGACGTCGCTTTGGTGAGCAGTCGTCCGGAGCAGGGGAGAGGAGGGTAGCGACCACAGTCTTTAATTATGGGCTAGGTGACGAGACGATGATTTGGCATTGACACTCCATCACATACAAATAACGTCCTAATGACAAATTCTGCATTTTCAACTATAATCTGACCCTCTCCGTTCACAATCGTGCAACTCCTTTCTACTAAGCTTTTCTCAGTTTGGCAAATTTATTTCATTGATAAATTCCTCCCTGAAACTCGTGTGCTACAGCACTTATATAAACTACATCTCGTATAATACCCCTCTCCTGGCTAGAAGAGATAATTCGTGCATTGCTTGTGTTATTTCTGGAGTTTCGTGAATAACATCGATAAAGACCATTTAGTAAGAAAAGAAAAGAAAGAATGAAAGAAAAAATAAAAACTTATTTTCTGTCGTTTAACGCTCGGAACGTCAAGGTCGGGTCATAAATGTCGCATACAGGCAAAATGTTATTTTTGTCTATTAGTCATTAAATGGAAGAGTGAAATTCTGTGTATTCTCCATGTACGTGTCCAAAAATCTTATGGTATAAAGTGACATTAAACTCATGTATTTTTTGTGTAATAATTTAAGAAAATCAAGCATGAGTCAATTTGACCCAATCTTGGCGTTTTGTGTAACTATTTTTAAATGTAATTTTGTATTAAAATAATAAGTTGTTGTCGGTTCTAATGATCACACGTCTGTTTTCAAACGACCTACACTTTATAATTTCTCAATCAAGGAGCGAAGGGACGTGGACGATGTTGCTTGTGTAATGTTAAAGACAAGTACTCCACATACTGTCAGCAATGTAATCGCTTCATTTGCAAGAATCAGATACAACAACAGATACGGTGTGCTTTCCATGTGAGAGTGAGAGAATAAGGTAGTATGATTCTGGTAGTTTTATATGTAGTACTTTATATATGTAAATAAGTAAGAGACTCATGGTTCCTTCATTTTGTGCAGCCATGAAAATGGTTACAAGGTTAATATGACGTATTAATGTTTCTGTATTTTTCATTATCTTGTAGTATCTACTTGAAAAAATAAAAAAGCATCAAATGAATACAATGCAATGCAATAAATGCAATACAATGAATACGACCATACTCCAAAATACCTTGATTTTGAACATGTACTTTACCGTCAAACGG
>JAGDQP010059978.1:0-12283 GCA_022664845.1 Lepisma saccharinum
GTACCCAGATCACCAGACAATCTGCACGTACTTGTTTAGGTATTTGCTTCGACGGTTTGACGTAGAACCTCTGGATTCACGCTCACGGATCTTCCAGGAAGCAGTTGGTCTTGAAGGCTGGTGTCTTCTGCATTGAAGTGTTTGAACCATTTTCTGACGGCACTTAATCCGACATTACCTGAGCCTTCCACAACAAAAATTTCAACAACTGTGGCCTTTAGTCCTAGTCTATTTTTTCAAATGCAACCTAATAACTGGTCTCAACCAATTTTTTTTCAGCCATGTCTAGAAAGGGGGGGGAAATGTTAGAACGATATAATTAATAATGACAAACAAATAAGAAATTCGAAATTTACGATAAAAATTGTTATAAGTCAGTATATTTGCACAGTGGAAAAATTACCAGCGGTAGCAGAGAAAAATCGAGAAAAGGGGCGACAGAAGGAGGTCGCGAACATAATATGTAACACCCTGGTATCATCAGTTCTATTATTCCTTTCCACATTATATTTCATCTTTATTGAAGTTACACACAGCACAGCATTAGAAATAACACAATGAAAGAAGAATTAGTTAATCTTATTTCTGTGATTCACTCTACTCTAGGAAGTAGTTACTATTTTTTTTTTTTACTAACACTAGTAAATTATTTTTAAGTACATTGTGAGTTTCTTGTGCAATTAATTTAGCATTTATATTTACACCATCACGTAAACGAAGTTGAAAATAAGTTGGAATAAGTTAGAAATGCTCATATTTTATAAAGTTAACTACCGATTAATTACGTATAAAGGAGATGACCGCCATTTTTTTAAAATTGCTTAGGCTTTACCACGGTCTAACGGACGAAGGAATGTTGATACCGTGAATATTAATCGAATCTTTAACGCTCCAACAGATGCTAATATATCCGAAAAGATATGACAAACTCTGCGGAGCAAATGACATATTAAAGACTAGCGCAAACTACATACGTTACTGTCGATTATAATCAGGACGAACCACGATACAGATATTCCTGGTACGTGTTATTCTGTGAGCAGAAACATTAGTACGAAGGGGCCTTAGATAAAATGAAGGAAACGTTCACAGACCACAAATTAGTCTAGTGGTTCCAGAGATGTACCACAACAAAAAAGATGAAGGAAAAATAAAGAGTTATTATGAACAATTTCACACATGTTTAAAAGAATGAGTGGGGTAGGGGGGGTGAACGTTATCCTTTTCTTTTATCACGAGAAAAAATATTTCACATAAAAAGGCACGTGTAACGCTTCAAGTATGACTTGTTTTAGGTTCGGAATAATAACAACTATTACGCTTGTTGACATGTTATGAGAACTTATTTTGTCATTAGAAAACCTCTCTCTTGCTTTTATCACCGACATCTATAAGAAACGTCCTTAACTGAGAACGTAATTTTTTGTTTGTTTGTTTCCATGTTTCTCTTACTTGTTAGGCCAGTGCATCACCTAGGGTACTCCAATGCGAAATGAATTAGTAGATGATCATCAACCAAACTCCAGGCTCTTTCTCGTAACATGAAAAGTTGACGATGAAGGTTTCTCAATCCCGGGTAATGCCATCTTGGAAATATGAGCATACTGGCCGCAATGACTTCAAATTGAAAAAAATTGTCCCTTTTAGGCAAGATTTCAGCCACAAAACTATGAAAGTCGCATTATTTTTGGTTCAGATGGTTAATTAGCTTTACTTCCCGAAAATGTTGAAAGTTTATTGATTTACCTACATCTAGTTAGAGAGTTTTGGATAAGGCGGTGTTATCCGAAGAATATCATTATGCAAACAAGATACTTCGTCCCGAAACGGATGCTGCATCAATCACACGATGGTAGTCATATAGGGTGGGATGGAGGTTGCATGTGAACAAAAAACGCGTTTCTCATTGGTCAATTTCTTTTCACATAAGAATGGGTCGATATTACCTGGGATAGAGTAGCCCTAGATTCGGTAAGAGTAACTTTAGATTCGCAACAGGAACCCGGTCTGAGCCAAAGTTGCCTAAAGGCACTAAATAAAAGTTCAATTCGCAAGAGGAATCGTAGATTCGGTGAGAAGAACCCTAGATTCAGTCAGACCTCCCGATCCTTCTGCTGTCTGGAGTCTACTACTCTCCAGCTTTAAATTTACGGGGGTGACGTGATGATTGACCAAGATGCAGTAAAACCAAAACTGTTAACAACTACTGAGTTGGTTACTTATTTATCTATAAAATGTTAAGACTTTTGCAGTTCCAACCCTACATATCCCCCTACTAAATTTCACTGCAGAAAGAGGGAATAAGGGTGATACGTTGTACGTAGTCGTACACACCACAATCATATTTAAACCAATGTTCTAAGGCTAATCGAAGGAAATCTGAAATAGTGGTTAGTTCAATTAAAGATCACCGATACCTCTTTTCCCTTTTCCAAATAACGTAATTGAGCATTATAACTAACGAAGAGAACAAATCATACATAATAAATAACCGAGCAAAGAAAGTTACTTGTACTTTTAGCAACCTTCCAGAAAAAAAGGCACCTATATTTGTACTCTCCTTTATTCTTTTGATTATCATCTTGACTATACCCGCTACATTTCAGCGATCTTTTCTGTGGTAAGAAATGTTTCGAGACCTAATTTTCCTTCTTCTAGTCAAAGGCATGGAGTTAGATGTCATTCGTACACCTAGTAGGGATGTACTTAACATAAAAAAAAACAGAAAGTTACCACATTTTTCTTTACCATCGTAGTCGAATTAGTGATTGGATTCTTGCTTAACATTTTCAAAACCATGAATCTTTAGGAGAACTGAAGCAAGTCTTACGAGTTAACCAAAGTACAAAGATAAGGAAACGGTTGAGTGGGGTTTTGAGACAAATGTGAACTGAAAAGGTTGAGTGGAGGTGAGTGAAAAATGCAGCGAAAAGTGAAGTATATGGAGGTAAAATTAAGACTGAGTGGAAATGATAGACAAGTACATACGGTATATTAAAGTTTGAAACCCATAAATCTTTTATCTGACTACAGCACTGAGTGAGCCTAAGTTTAGAGATAAGAGAAAAGGTTGTGTAGGGTTGAGACACGAGTGTAGACTTTAGAGTAAGGTTGAGTGAGGATAAGGACTAAATCCAGAGGTAAAGTAGTGTGGAGTGAAGTGTATACAAAACATTAAAGTGTAGTGGTAATAATAGACAAGAGTAGGTGTCAGATTAAACTTAAGTAGAGACGATAGGAAACTTCAACGATAAGAAGAAGATTAATTAGTACACAGATAAAAGTATGGTTGAGTGGGGTAAAGAGTCACGTACAGTGTTAGAGAAAAGTTGAATGTGAATATGGGAAGTGTAAAGTTCAGATGCAAGTAAAAATGAGGTAGTGACGAGGAATAAGTATAGAAGTAAAGATGATGAAAATTTTAACACGCTCACAAGTGAATTAAAAAATAGCTGTATACGATTAAAAGAATCAATAACCAAAATTTAATTTTGATTACATATTTCTCTGCTTCCACTATCCACGTGAAAAATGAAAGGAACCGGAAAAGTCTGAATCATAACACTCAGGCAATTCTGGAATCCAACATGTGCAGTAATTTGTCTGTGACGGTGAGTTTGTTCTGATAATGTATTCTTTAGAATAAAGTGTGACAGGCGTTACATTTCCGTGGAATTACAACTATCAGAAAATTTCTGAGTATGAATAAGCCAGAAAAACTTCAGGATACTTAGACTGAACTGTTTGTCTGACTACCCATGTTTAAAGACTCACCTTTGATTCACAGTATCACCAATTTATGAGCAGTATTGTTGGATGCTTTGTAATCAAGTGGTCGAGGATTCGATTTCTTGTGAGAATGCAATTCACTGAGAATCCACTTCAAACTGTAAGTCTCGTCATTAGGACGTCACTACGTCATTTCCTTCCAGGGGAAAGCAATGACAAACAACCGTCAGATTACCTTGTTCAGAGATCTTCTAGTCATAGACCTACCTTCGTGCAGAACACCAATCAGCAGCAGCATCCTTCAACGCGATCGCTCTCTCTCTCTCTCTCTCTCTCTCCTCTCTCTCTCTCTCACTCACACACACACACACACACAAAAGCACTAAAATTTACAAAACATACAAATGACTGTTAACGATTCATTATCCTCACATTTATCAGCGCCGAACGCTATTGAGACATTTAAATTATCGTAGTTGGTTTCATTTATCTGGTGTGCCTTAAGGAAGTGTGTTAAGACCATTATTCTTCATAATAACTGTCGGTTGTTTTTTAACTTCTGTGCGCTCCGAAATTACTTAAAAAAACAATAGGTTATTATTTACGTATATGCCCTAGCATATGTTTCTTTGAAAACATTTTATGAATATTTGAAAACATAATGCGCCCAGCGAGCAAGATTTAACTTCGAACCAACTACATTTATTTTTGGATCTGAGCATTACGTCAATAACAGTTATTGCCTCTTTTTTATAGCTACAAATTTACAAATACAGTGGTCTCCCGATAATCCGGCAGATATCGGACCAGAGCACTGCCGGATTACCGAAAACACCGGATTACTGGAAATCACTAATAATGACGCATTTAAACGGCAGAAGCTATGTTTTATAGGATACATATATGTATGCAATACTGTATAATACACTACATTAGTACATACACGCAACTGAAGGTTTAACAGAAACTAAAACTGCAAACACACAAAATTACAGCAGGTAAGCGAGCAGGCACAACACGGAACAGATTAGCATTCAAGTTCTTGAGTGAGTACAATGATGTGAACAAGTAGAGTTATGTTGTGAATGAAAGTGTCCAATAGATAGTAGGAAGTCTAAGATAAATTAGTTTTGAAATAATTATAATTTAGTATTAAAAAAATATCGGAGGTTCCTCTTTATAGTCAACCTGAAGTGATGAAGAAACATAATCTAAAATATATTTTCCTGTTCTGTGCTATTCGTACGAGTAACTCGTATTTGAGTAACTAAATAAGAGAAATCCAGAAAAGTTGGGTTGTCAATAGACTAAATGTTATCTTCAGATATTTTATTATTAGCATACGTTTTGGATTATCTTCACAGTATTTTTAATTAAATATATACAAGAGTTGAGGTCATTGGCACGAAAGCTACAGACTTAACTACTTTTAATTTTTATTCAAGCTTCGATGCGCATAATGAAAAACTTGGTAGTTTTGAGACGCTAAAAAGCAAATTCTTTCAGCCAAAAAGAAAAAATCTGCATTTTTATATAGAGTTGGTCATGCTTTCTGAATTTATATTCCTTTGGAATGTTCTAATTACTTTGATGTTGACAAAAGAACCTTTAGTATTTGACAGTTCTTTAAGAAGAAAACAGCAAGGTTTCTTTTCTTTCAACATTGGTTCCAATCACCCTCAAATTTTATTAAAGCTATTCAAGATATCTACGATCTTTTAAAGCAGTCATGATTTTCACTTTCGAGTTACGATTTTGTTTTCTTTTTACACAAATAAACTTCTAAATGTGCTTTCTCAGTTGCTAAACCTACACTACAGTGTTAATCCCTTCGAATCGCCGCAGATATTTCCACTTAGTGTCTGCATTGAATAGCTAATAATAAAATAGAAATTACGCGAATATCTTTGGTTGACATCCAGACTTAAAACTTAAATTCTTTGTGTCTGAAACAACATGGATGGCCTTATCTACACCTTATTCTTAATATATACTTTTAAAATATACAAATATAAAAAAGTATCAATGGCATATTGTATTGTCACCCGACTTACATCACTGTAAAAAAAATCATCGTTGTATAACGTCGGAAAATGAGTGAAATTAAGGTTGCGAAATGGAGGACACGGTTGAACCATCGTGAATTAAAGAAAAGCCTGTAATAATAATATAAACGAATAAAGTACAGATATGAACTTACATTCAACTACTGTAATTCTTTTTGTTCGGTAACGGACGCCATTTATTATCTTATTAGTAGCCTCATTTCAGAATTGCAACAAACAATTCTGGAATACCACAATTTTCATATAGAGGACTGCAACAGTGCTTGCATTTGGTTCAAAGGTAATGATATATGTAATTAAACTCGAAAAAAATGCTACAGAGAGCGACCGTAGCTCAGCGACTGTTGACTTCACATTTTGGGAGGTTCTCGGATCGATACCAGCAGCCGACCGTCCAGGCTGAGATTTATCCTCATTTGTACCAGTCAAATGTTGGGATGGTACCAACTTAGACCCTGGCCGGCTCCTTCTCACATTCTTTCATGGTCCTACCCTATCCCAGCCTAAGCGATAGATGCCTAAATCCCATAGGTAAAATTCAATTCGAAAAAGACTACAATCTGTAAAGTGATTTTTAGTGATTTTGTGTCTTTCTTCCTTCAATATTTTAACAATCTGCGAGAAAAGGGGAAAAGTCTGGAGGTTACTTTACACGCAAGTAATATAGTGACGTATCCAGAGGATCGTTACAACTGCAAGCACTTTCCCCATTTCAAATTTTCTTTCCATTCGATACCTGAAGCCGCCCTAGACCTTCTCCGAAATTGATACCTAACTACGTCCCTGGGTCAGCGTCTGATGGAATGGCCATCAATATCGAATTTATCGGCCTGAGCCAAAGTTGCCTAAAGGCTTTAAAAATTAAATTCAATATCGAATTTATATCGCTGTGGCTTACAGAAGTAGTTGGCAAGTGTCAAAGGCGTTCAGGCTTTCCCAGCAAAAAAAAAAAATGACGACGAACCTAAATTTCACGCTGACTGTAGAAACGACAAACTTTGGTGTTGAACTAGAATGAAGAACTCCGATCAACGCGTATTGAATCTTTGCAACCTTGTAGAACATTCTACACTGGTGATCAAAAGTATTTATAACAAGGAAGTTTACGAGAATTTATAAAATTAAGCAATGTATTTTGTTTCATTAAGTTGAACCATTTTTGTTTCCGGTCACTGATGGTCGAAATTTTCTGCCTAATGACGTCGTGGATATGCTAAATAAAGATCACACATTCGCACATGCTTTTATTTTTCTTTACCACATGTTTGTAGGTTTTTAGCACGATAGCACATGTTATTATGTTGTTGTTTATTTAAATTCTTGATTGAATTTTAAAAACAGACCATCTTCCTAGCCCCTCCCGGGCCTCAGCTGTTGAAAAGAAAGTATAGAGCCTCCTTCTGCGATGTAATGAGGAATTCCACTGGAAGAAATTAGTAACAGTTCTTTTCACAAAACAGTTAGCTGTGATAAGATGTCTTTAAACAAAAGAATACATTAATTATGGAAAACGACAATGATTGACATTTGGATTACTTGTTTATCTACTAACAGCGGTATACTTAACTAATTGAAAACTGAAAAGATACTGTTTACGCAAGGAAAATGTCTTTTTTACTTCTTTCTACAGAATCAAAGAGAGTTCAGATATTCTAATTCTAAACTTTCTGGTAGTTTGAAATAATTTAGAAACGCTTTTTATGCAGACGTGTGCTCGTTGGATGAGGAGTTTTGCTCGTCGCATTATAAACAAGATGTCTTTGTTCGATTCCCAGTGGAGACTCGTTAAATATTGTGGCACGAAATTCATTTTCAACTGCATGTTGGTCCATTCGAAAGAAGCAGTGATAAACCACAATCGAGTTAATCTGAAGTAACCTTCTGGTCGTAAATCCGCCTTCTGGCAGAACACCAAACAAGAAGTAGGCTATAACAAAAATGCCTTGAAACTTCCAGATACTTTTTAATTACTTTTTTTGGTATTCGACTTTGCGAACAACGCCTACAATTTAATGATCCGCATGTTTGTTCATCGTTTGCGAATGACCTCTACAATTCACCAATCTACTCGTTTGTCTGTCCGTCATTCTCGAGAATACCTTACAATTAATCAACCTTTCTGTTTATCTGTTCACTGCTTCTAAAGAACATATACGATTCACCAGTTTTTTCGCTTGTCTCTCCACCATTTGTGAAGAACCTCTAAAGATCAACGTGTCTGTCTTTTCTTCGTTTGGGATGAAACCCGCTAGTTCAACAATCTATTTGCTTATCTTTTCGTCCTTCGCGACTACCCCCAAGTTCACTAATTTATCTGTGTGCGAAAACCCTATCATTCATGAGCTTATGTATCCTTGTGTGT
The DNA here is from genome assembly GCA_022664845.1 of Lepisma saccharinum. Taxonomy (NCBI): domain Eukaryota; kingdom Metazoa; phylum Arthropoda; class Insecta; order Zygentoma; family Lepismatidae; genus Lepisma; species Lepisma saccharinum. The sequence goes on from JAGDQP010059978.1 coordinate 8,158, forward strand.
CCTTTACTTTACAATAATTGAATTTTAGTTATGACCCATCTTAGGCGCAGGCCGAGATAGGGTGGATGAAAGGATGTTGGAAGGTAATTGGCCAGAGTTCTAGTTAATAGGTACCAATCCGGAATTTTCCTGGTCTGACTGAGCAAAATCCTGCAAACACCTCAGTCAGGATAGGCGGCCGTTGGGATCGATCCCAGGACATTACAATTGCTAAGCCTACGCTCTATCCTGACTGAGCTACGTCCGCTCGATATATTCGCCAAGAATATCAATAGTTAAACCGACCTGTTTATCTATTTTTTTTTACGAAGAACCTGTTTAGTTGACCAATCTCTCTGTTTGTTCACCTTCTGTAAAGGCTTCCTACAATTTAACAACTTGTATGTTTGTTTGTGTATCTTTAAAAGTAACACTGCTATCGTTTACAAACCCATCTCTACGTCCATTTATTATCAAAATATTTCAGCAGTTATTGAAAGGATGTTGGTTTGTATTGACACATCATTAGAAATTCCGAAATAATTGTGGATACTTGTAGATTTTTAGTCTCTTTACGTGTAGTTAAAATGGGACAAAATACTTTCGAAATAAGTTAAATCCTTTTCTTAAAACTTTCCACTGGATTTTGGTCAAAACTGATGGCCAGTGTACGATATTTTGTTCAATCTCCATCTCAGAAGTTAACCAATACGCATACTGTCCTTTCTTGTCTGGATTGTCCATATTACAATTATACTTGACAGAATTGATATAGTAGCAAAACATTGACATTTTCAGTCCTGAACGACGAATACAACCGAAACTGGCCATTGTTTAATATTTTTGTCAAGTTTTGATCATTTACAGTTGAAATTTATGTCGAAAACGATAAAAGGTCAAACTCGAGGACGGGGTGGAATATATGAAGTGCGTCTATTTCTGTATGTCAAGCGATTATTCCCAACAATACTTGCAAGGTTTTGTCTATATTGTTGCGAGATTATGAACAAAAAGCTTTACGTCAATATGTAAGGGGGAAAATAATATAGTTTCAATGTATATTATTTTAAATCAGGATTTTGAAACTCACTCGAAAGAGCGCGTAATGTTTTACAGAGAATTTCAGCTGTGAAGGAAAATAAACATACTCTAAACCACTGAATCGAGACAAATTGAGTTCACGTGGATGAAAATTTATTCAAATATATGCCATAAATTTCTTGAAAGCATTACACGAGCAACGGTGAATTTAGAATAGCAAAATAATACAGAAGTTACAATTTTGAGAAGTAATTGGAAAGTTCTTTACCTTTAAGAAAGGAAATATGTCTTATAGGTTTATTAAGAAGTTACATGATATTTACGAAAATAACCTTATTTGGAAGTTAGCAGTTTGGTGACAAAAATTCAGTATTCTTCAACCATGGCTTTAGATGAGAAACTTGTAATCTTTTGAAAAACGTTAAAATGTGGGGGTTGGAGCGAGGAGGGCTCTTAATCACTAGAGTAAATATAACATTCCTAGCAATTCTTAGTTGCAAATAATTAAACATGTAAGGTAACATTCTATGTTGCTATTCGATCTTCGATTGTCTTGTCTGATTTAAATTACAAAACATTTTATATCACATCAGTTGCTGGCAATGAGTACATGTTAAAAATAATTTTGGATAGACTCAATCTTTCGTATCTTCTGAAGCAAAATAGATTGAATAACTCAAGTACAATGTTTATCTTAAAATTTTAATGAAAATTTTCGAAAAAGAAAAAGGAAGAAACTGTTTACTGCAAAATACAGTATTAGAGTAGAAGTTGAGCAATAGTCCTTGAGTGAGTCTTCTCTCTTTTAAAAGATAGTTGAAGAATGTTGTTTAGGTCACTTATTGCCTATGGATATTATTAACGTGTGAAATACAACAATATATATATTTAAGTGACATGCGAAACTCTTTCTCAGAGTAATTTTTGTTTTAGTGGCATTCACCTCCATTTTTTTTTATTCTCTACCAACAACAGTGCAATAAAATGCATGGCATCTTTTCCATTTATATTTTCATATTCTCGTGAAAACGTGCATTATTTCTTATTGGGGGAAGTCTTAACCTTACAGTTTTCTTCCTTTCAATTAATATTTCACTTTCTATGCAAGGCTAAAAGATAGACAACTTATTCTCTCTCTCTGTCTCTCTCTATCTCTTTCTTTCTTTCTTTCTTTCTTTCTTTCTTTCTTTCTTTCTGTGCCATATTCACAGACACACGTGCAGACAGAGAACTGTAGAAAGATGCTAGAAAACATGTTTCTGTAAGAGTTCGAACGGTTTTGATTAGGAAATTGAAGTTTGCGTTATACATTTTTCCAAGGACAGATTTAGAGAAACGTACTTTTAGCCACTGTAATTTCCAGTAATATACTGGCTTTTGTATTGTAAGGACTGTACAGGTAACTGTGGCGTAAACATCAGATTGATAACATGCTTTGGAAAGCACTTTTTTTTTCAGGAAAGGAGACGAGCGAAAGTGTTGGCCAGTAACTTAGTCTAATTACTATCCCAGCACTCGCCTGGTAAAACTGATGAAAAATCTCCACCCAGCAGAAATCGAACCTATGTACCTTCCGAGTGCCGATCCATTGTCCGCGACTTTAACCATTACATCCTGGTGGTTGGGTATATAATTTTGGTCATTCGTGTATATGTAAATGTATTTTAAAGCTATACAAAAGCTTTACAAAAGTGTATATTGTAATTCAAATGCCTATCTACTTAGAAATTTTCAGATAGTTGCCTGGAAAAAGCTGACAGAAAGCAAACACCTTGCAGTTTTCAGAAAAAGAAAAAATAGCAACCTCAAGCGAGATTTGAGCACAGGTTGTTCAGTTACAAGTCCAGCTTGTTACTGACTGGACTAAACTGCCTGTAATAAGAAAACACTAGATGAAAGCAGAATAAAGGATCAGAAATACATTGCCCGAACCCCGAAAACAAAACGAAATTAATCTCACGACTTACGCCATGTTTTTAATCACTTTTTCTATTTGTTAATTAGGGATCACCGAGAATATTTTCGATTTCTGCCAGTGTGTCATCAAAATGATGGCAGCAAGCATTTGATCAGTTTAGCACAGCGTTTTCTTTTTCTACGCATGTGCGAACATCACACTGGAACTGAAAAGCCAGAACTTCCACTACCATAACAGAAACCTCTCGGTGTTTTTCCACGATTACTGGAAATATTAATGTCTATCAGCAACATTACTGGATATATTAAGGCGCTTTCGTAAAATTTTTACAGTGTAGCATCCAGACTTTAACAGAGGGATTTTTTTTTTTTTTTTTTTTTTTTTTATTTCCTTCAATCCTACGAAGCTATGGAAACCTGTATCTTATTCCTAAAGTCACTGCTTTCTGACTTTTGAACAACCATAAGCAGATGTAGATCATCTGAAATCAAATTAACAGTCAAAATTTTGATATCTGACTCACGTAGACATCTTTGGGAATCCTTGTTCGGTGCATGAAGAGAAGGAAATGGATGAATGACATGAAAACTAACAACAATAGAACAGAAACAAACAATAAAACACGAATATAAAAATAAATCAGCACAGGAGGTACAAGGCAAAATACCCAATATACAAGAAAACAAAAACAAAAATAATGTTTTTGACCTACATTCGAATGTTGTATACAAACATAATGTAGAGTAAATAACCTGACATGTGGGTGTCGTTCTTGTTGCATTTTCGTGTTCGCGTGTATTCAAACTATTTTCCCTTGGTGGTACTGACTGTCCAAACGGGATATAATAACACGTGGTTGAAAGTTTTGTCAATTACAGTTAGACACAGACTCTGATAGTTCAACAAACAAGTTCATTTTTCAACAAACAAGTTCATTATCCTTTATTTTATTGGTAAGAAAAAAAAGGACAAAATAGATATTAGCTTCAAAACAAAAGAAAATTATAAATTAGAGACAATTAGTAGCTGTTGTTCATTGGCTGGGCTATAGTCAGCAGATCTAACGTGTTTCTGGAGCACGTCATTAAGAGCAACTAAAGAAACCTGATTAAACAAGAAATTTGGAATTGCGAATAATATATCACCTGTATATATACTTCTTCCAAGGTTGAAACATGTAAAAATCTC
>JAGDQP010059979.1:1096-12283 GCA_022664845.1 Lepisma saccharinum
ATTTCATTCATCATAAGTAAAACATTCCAAATTGAATCATTATTCTGCCATGCTAAGCGAAAAGGCCTTAACTCCAGTTTGTGGAATTTGAGATCGACAGTGCATGGATTTTCTGACCTTCACCGAGTGAGTGCGAATTTTTTTTTTTTCATTGGGCTGTTACGTAACTACTTCGACATTCCCATTAGCCAACATACAAATATGAAACTTATTTTGTCCTATTACTCAAAAGGAGCTGAGTTTTATTAAGGTCGTTTTGCTTTGCAGGGTAGTAGTATTTTCATAATGAAGAAAACAACCAATCAGCCAAATGCTATAAACCTGTATATAGTGATATTTTTGCAGGAGACATTGTTTTCTATGAAGTATGTTACGAAAGTATATACGTAAGCTTTCCGGTATTATTTCTGTACATGGCCAAATTTATATTTACTATTGATTACTTATTAATGTCCTTTTTGTTGATGCGGCATTTCGTGCAAATTTCCCGGGACGCTTGTAAGCCATAGTTTTGTTACCATCCGTACAATTCATTGTTTTGAGTAAGATCAGGATTATTTGCTTAAGTTCTGGCAGGGGTTAACATAAGCTGGATATTGCAGTCTAGTACTTAAAAGCTAATTGTGTGGGAAGGAGCTTTTTATTTTACGTTAATTGTTCTGATTTTTAATGTATGTAATTACGGCTCAAGCTAGTTATGACGTATTCTAATGAAGTTTTTTTTTTTCAGCTTGAAATGGAAAACGATGATGTCATTGAAGTCTACCAGGAGCAGACCGGTGGTTTGTTCTGAAACATCCAAAAGCAGTGGAGATGATATCGTGTACAGCAATTTTCACAATCGTTTTATCATCCACACCAATAATAATGAATGTAGTACTGATCCATCAAAAGGTTCTATCAGCAGCACCTGTTTTTAACTTTGGTACTGCATTCATTTGGACAGAGTTACATTCCTTCACTGTTTTGTGGTTTGTGTAAAGGACATTACAGATAGCATATTTGTATACTGCTGCTGGTATATATCGCTACTTTCAAAATAGTTTTAGCATTTGAATTATTAAGTTCAAGGACTTTCTGTGTTTAAACCAAATATTCAGCAGTGCGACTCTTTGATTCTGTTCATATTTTTTTCCTATTTAAAAAAATCCATATCCTGTGGAAAGATGTAAACTCATCATGACCGATCTTTTCTAAATATCGAACAGATTTTGTTGTGCGTACTTCTACTAAGGTCTTAAATTCATGTGTGTGTCAACATTCAAGTATATTTAACTTCTTGTAGCGTTTGTGGAACAGCCAGATACAAGTCCAGATCTGATAAGTGTTTTCCAATGCAAGGTGGTGAAACCATTGGAACTGTCTGGAGTTCGAAATAATTTGGAGTGCCCGCGAAGTGGGACAGCAAGATCCAAAAGAAAATGTAATTACGTGAAAGTGTCAAGAAGTTGCGTTTAATGGAAACAATGTTTTACGTTTTTACAGAATCATTACTCAGAATAATGGAATTTCTTTTGTGGAACAAAATTTATAGGAAATTGATAGGTATTAGAAGGTCCGTCATAAGTATTAAGTACAGTATGTTTGGATATATAGCATGATTGGCCTGGTAAATATAAAAAATGTTAACGCGTTAATTACTACAAAGGTTCATTTAAAAAAAAAGTTGTTCTTGCGTTACATTGTATGATAGTTGTCATATGAAAAGTAAACATTTCAATTTTAAGTTGTCTTAAGTTTTTGTCAAATGACATTAAACGAGTAATTGGTATTTACTTTCTCGTAAGGTCATTGTGTTTAATTCCCACCTGTTTACATGTGTAGTAAGAAGTGTGAGTGCGTGTGTGTGTGTTTATGTAATTTACTGTGAAGAATAGTTTTTTCTTTAACGAGATATAATGTGTTCACATATTCATTCGCAAGTGATTACGTATATGGAGTAACATACCAGCAAGTGACAGGAATATCCCTGGTTACTTTAGTGATCTTATTTTATAGGAGTGTTTTTTCTTTTCATGACATAATAATAAACTTTCCCTCCCCTTAAAGAAATTTAACGATTTTGGCTGAGTTAGAATACTAATCTGTGCTAATTTATATCTAGCGTGCGCGGGGGAAAACAGTAAGTCAGAAATTAGCCAAAAAGAAGTTAAAATTTGAGATCTGTATGTGATGCCCCCACCTTCGGTGAACTTGGTTTAAGTCAGTTCTAAACGTGAGTTGAATAATCGCTTCTTTGTGCTTTTAGAATAAGTAGTAACTTATGGCTCGCAGGGAAGAAGAAACCAGTCTCCTGAAAAACTGTTTTCTGACGTAGTTTTCCCCGCGTACGCTAGATATACAACTTGTAAATGGTAGTTGATCTGTGTTAGCTGGCGAGTCAAATCCTTAACCTTAAGCTAACCCATTTTCTGTTGTATCATTGTGTACACAGTGGAGCACTGTTCAGTTAGCGACTGAATGCCTCACGCACGGTTGTAGCTAGCGTGTCTTCACGTTGTGGTTATTGTATAAAACATTTGAAATACGAATTACGTGTGAATACAAGTACTCAATTAGCATTTCAAAGTGACCCACGAGAAATATTGCTTAGGTGAACACAACATGGATTTTGATCGAGCAAGAGCAGAAAGTTCACAACTGAACGTACTTAATCTTCAAAAACAACTCGCCTTGTAACACTTGCATTGTAATCAAAAGTTCATCGTCGCAACATTAATAGTAAACAATATATACTACAGGATGATTAGATCTTTCGTAGTCATGATAATTTTAGAATCTAGGTGTCAGGATAGTATGATTGTAAGCGCTAAATGACATTGTAAGGTGCAGTTTATTATTATTAGGGATGACTAGATCCGGTCCAATGGATTCATGCGATGCCGGGATGGCAAATTACGAAAGGCCTTGGCCAATACCTTTCCCATTCTGCCTACCTCATCCTGACCTGAGCCGAAAATGTATCTGAAACTACTTTTTTTTTTGGGGGGGGGGGCCAAAAAACTATAACAAGTAGAGACGTAGATGCTTGTCATCTCTGGTTAGAGTTGATAGGAACTTTTTTAATGTTTCTCAAAGCAAATAAATCTGGGAAAGTTTCGTATTTTATTTAATCCTTGCGCGCCTATAAGGGGGGTGGAGGACAGATGTTTTGTTCTTTTGAACAACGCAATGTTTATTTCGTAGTGAATGGACAACCACGTCACAAACCAAAGGGTAGGAACACTTGTTGGATACAGCTGAATTGTGTGATGGGAGGGTGGTGGTAAGAGAGAAAAAAGGTGCTGTGGATTGTTTCCTTTTGTCACACCAATCAAGGATGATGTTATAAAGGATATGATTTCACGAAGAACATGAAGCCAAACATCACAGCTTAGTCCCACGTACTCCAATAAAACATTGTTTTCGGCTAAAAAAGATGGCAGCAAGCTCTAGTTGCCTGCTAACCAATCAGATGCGTCGCTTTGATCGATGCTGTTGTTTTTTTGGCTTCACATTTTCGCTGGGCATGTGAGATAGCTATGAACATATCCTCTATTAGAATATCCTTGATGCCAATTTTTGAATTTGCAACCGAATATATGACTAGTTTCAAAAGCGCTGCTCTTGCAATTTCTTTTGTCACCAGAACAACCCAAAATTAGAATTACGAAAGACTACGATGCATGTGTCCACGACCCGAATATCCGAAACTCTGATCATTTCGGCCATCCCTACTTATCAAATGTAAATGAAACTTTTACGAGATAAAATAAGTATAATCCGAGAAATCCAAATTAAAAGTGGAAAAGTACAAATTTTTGTGTAGAGGTTTTTACTTACGCAATGTACTGTCATACATTTTGCAGAAACAATTAGTTCCCGAGATGGGCATGCATTCAGAGCAGGATCTGCTTTTAAACCGTGGTGGTATTGGTTATGCTTTCAATGTGCAAGACTTGTGTTACTAAGAGTATAAAAATCGCGTTTTGATATTCTCTAAATTTGTTGAATCCTTAACTATTGTAATGAGCTTCTTTTGTTTCTGTACATGAAATAACAGTACATTGTGTATGCTAAAGGAAACAGCATCATACTTATTCATTGAGAATAGCGTATAACAGTATGCTCCATTACGCCAAACAATATATGTTCCTGCTTGTCTTGGTACATAGAAGAATCTTATCACTTTGTACTGAATAACCCTCTTTCTATCCAAAAAATTACCTTATTAGCACTATTTATCCGTTTACCGCACTGCAGTCAGCTTCCAAATACACAATGGCTGTTTAACGTCTATTGCAATTTTTTTTAACTATAACATTTCTGTGGAACTAATTACATTAGAAACCACGCGCCTAACGTAATGTTCATCTCATCCAAAACTGATAAATGAATAGGTTTTGGAAAGAACCATAGACGTTGTACTGTCAAGAATAAGACTTAAGTGAATATAACTTTTAACTAGTTGTGGGGTTCAGTATGACTGTGTGTCCACTACGCTACAACTCACTATTTAATGTCTTCGGAGGACGAGGCATTTGAAAAAAAAAAAAAACCTAAATTGTCTTAACTATATGTTTAAAACCTACATTTTGATGTCTGATTCGAATCAATGACCACTCCCACACAGGGCGACAGAATGTCACAACTAAGAATGACGTAGCCCAACCTAGATTGTGATGGGGTTCTAGACTTCAGTAGTGTAAACGAAAAGTGCAAGGGCACATTTTAATTTTCGTGTGATATTGGCAGTGCACCTGAAATCACTGAAAATTTGTAGTACAAGTAGTAAACGTAGGTCACAAGGTGGTTTATTTTTACTATCACCTTAACAGTAATCATCTTGTGAAATGTGAGCTTTACTCGGTTTCTTAAAGTATTGTAAGCTCCTTTTGATAAGGTGACCGCATCTGTGGTTGGAAGAAGCTTTCCTCGCCATAGGGAAGGAAGAAGTTGACGTGGTACTGCTATAGACAGTTTTATCGCATATCTGTAGCTGGCTTTTCTTTACTCAAATTTATTGAAGCCTTCTTTAAATTTTTTTATACTTAGACCTACACAATCACATGACGCATTTCTGAGGAAAATATTGTTACGAAGTGCAGCTAAACGAGGGCGGTATTTGAATATATATAATTTTACGTCTAGTGTAACTTAATGGGAACTATTAATCCTAATTTTCATTTTCGTTAGGGGAATGTCACATGGGAGATGAATTTGGGAAATATTCTTTAAAGATATGCGACAATGCTTTTGTCCACAGTTGTACCAGGTATGCATTGTATGGTGAACGGGTAATTAGCTTGAGAGGTGAGTCATCGTAAAAACACGTTGGCGGTGAGAGCTGACTTAAGGTTAGTTCTGCAATCGACCTCTAAACTACTGGTCAGCGCTAAGTTGAGGCTAGTTCTCGTTTTTCGTATTCTGTCCAAAATCAGCCTTAGCATCAACTTGGCACTGGCAAGATGTCGCTCACTTTGGCTCCTGTTTTTTTTTTTTTTTTTTAATATACTTGAGACCCTTCGGAAGGGTGAGCTCATATTTCCCAGTCCAATTTTCTAGTGGTATTGTGACTAATTGCAACAAATCTTTTTTCAGTGACATGGATTATCACTAAAAGCCTGGTGGACGGCTGCGGTTTGGTGAAGTACTATTTGAGCCTCCAAAAGAGGGGGATATTACTGAGGTACGAATGTAAAGCATTGCTTATTTTTGCTGACAAGTGGGGGGGGGGGGGGGGGGCTCAGCAATGCTTGACATTCACTTTAAAACATTAATGTAGGAAGATTCACTTTTTTTTTTTACTAGGACAAAAAATTTGACAAGTATTAACGTAAGAACAGGGAGAGGGGAGTAAAACAATCCTTAGTACTTGAAACTTCTGCCTGGCATTTGGGTTATCTTTTCATGTTATAAACGCAGCGGGTGACACTATTAATCTAGGCAGCATTCTACCATTGCCTATTTCTGGTTCTCCATGAGATTAGTCAACGATCAGTACGTAATACAATCATGTTCATTTTCCTCGTATAAAATCGGTCTGGAGGTAGAATTTCTTCGGCTGTATTTGCAACGAAAGCGAGGCTAACAAGTTAACTGGGAATGCTTTAAGAGCAGTGGAAGTAATTGAAATGGCAAGTGAAGTATCCCGGCTAGAACAGAGAAATGAGGTGAAAATGCGGAGTTATTTGCTCTACCACCAATCAAGGCAATTGATCTGTGAAACTCCGCATCTATTTACTAGCGATGTTTGAATAAGCACGTGTTTTCCGAACTGTTGAAACTCACACCGACAGTACGGAGTTACAGTCACTGTTCTTGTCCACTGGGTATATAATTTTCTGTTAAGTCTTCATAGTATTTATGCACTATATCATGTAACATGCATGCGAACGGCTCATCCTCCGCTACAATTGTCATTATCAATATCAGGTCTACATGTTCGCAGTAAGTTTTTCCTCAGCAGCTTAACGTTCATCGGGTTAATTCGCTTTAGCCCACTCATGTCTGGTTAGTGCTGTTATCACCCTTTCATTTTATCATGTCTGCTTGTTGAGCTTGGCAGTACCTGACCTTCAGATGGCGCCAGCGGACACGCACGTAGTTTCACAGAAGAGTGGCTTTGATAGGAGTTGGTACAGGCACAACATTCCCGGTCTGTGTTAGCCATTCGAGGTGGAGTACTTCTCGAGCAACTGAACATTTGTTGCTAGTCTTGGTTGTACATCACTGAAAGCTGATTTTCGTTATAGCGAGTGAGTTTCGCTTCACAATGTTTGCCATTGAAAAATTAAAACTAACTCAAGGACATTACTACTGATAGAAATTTCTTTGGAAGATTACATTTGGTCTGTTCATTTTAATAGTGTAGTTTCTACTGAAGAAACCAAGAAAAAATTTTCCGATATTTTAGACAAAAACAAGAGAATTTTAAAAATTCAATGACAAAAGTCATATACGTCTATGAAGGGGCCTCACACTGCCGTAATATTTGAATGTAATACATCTGTTTGAGGCAAGGGTCCATAACGAGCTGTAGCGCTACCCGATTTAGTTTTATTTATTACCCCATGGAAAATTAACTAGTGCCTGCTTGCATAAATCACTTGATCCGTAGGTCAAGATCAAGCACAAAGTAATGCAAAATCGTATGAATGCCACCAATTTTCGAGGATGGGGTCCTGGAATTTACTTTCAGAATTTTTTTTTGTGAATTCAAATATATTTTGAAAACTATTTCGATTTTGAAAATAATACTGTTTGAAGTAGTGATGGGAATTTCGATTCATTTTGGTGAATCGATTCATTTAGTCCAATTCACGAAAATGATTCGCTCATTTGATTCGTTCATATGAATCGTTTTCTTTTCCGCGTTTTGTGTTAGTCTCAGTGCAAAAGCTAGGGACGAAACCAATTCTCGATCATATGATTCGCTCATGAATCGTCTTTGCGTTAGTGTAGTCTTCTGAGTTGCTGTGCTGCGCATGGCAGACAGCTTTTTCTCCCCCAATGTATTCTCCTTGTTTCTCCCAAAATTGCGTTTTCCGTTCTGCTGGTCTTCTGTTTGTGTTTTGTTCTACGGCGCGATAGAAAAGAAGAGAGAGAAAAAAAGGATGGGGAGGGGTAGAAACTTTGAATTCCCAGTGTTTCAGCTTCACTAACTTGAAGTGTTCGATCATGAGCCAAAAAAGGAAACATTTTAATAATTTTGCGGCAATTATTTGCGAATGATCTACTCCAAAAGTTTCGTAATTTTCCATACATTTGTTTGTCTATGTGAACTTTAGATCATCCTAAATAGGTCCTTCAAAACTGTTCGATTTATGTAATTTCCAGACGAAGGGGGAGGGGGATTTCTTAGGTGCCGTAGAGGACTTTTGAAGAGCCCCTGCGGAATCAAGTGAAGGGAGCGACAATTTGAAAGTATAAACATGATGATGGTGATCACAAAATATAATAAACTTACTATGGCTTTGGAACTCGTTGTTCATCGCCACAGTAACAATCGTTCTCCATTGAATTCTATATTCGGCAATATCAAGATGGTTTTATTTACTTGTTAGAACACAATAAGTTTATGCTCAATTAAAGTGTGTCTTCTAATCTTGTCATCCCAACGAAGTCTCGGTTTTGCCAACGGCCTCTTTCCCCCGGCTTGCCAACGTTTTCCCGATTCCGTCTATCCACGGCCTTCCATCGAATAATAATAATAACGCAATTGATTCCTCTTGATTGCCCACATACCGGAAGCCGTGTGGTCTGAGGCGTCAGGCCAGTGTCTCCAAGGTTCCGGGTTCACATCCCGGTTCAAATAAAAATAATAAAGTTTTTTTGAATTTATGAGCAGGGGTGTAGAGGACCAAGGCGCCGCCGCCGCCTTAGTACTAGGGCGTTATTTGTAGGAGGAAATTCCTGGCCTCTCGTGTGTTTTCCTTTGTACCGCACTTACCCGATTTCTTGTAAGGAGGGAAACCAGTGTATTTACCTCCAGTACTCCAATAAGTGCGGATAAGTATTAATTTCCTGCCTCAATCTGTAAAGATATTGTAGCCAAAATACGCTTTCCACAGTAGCTTATTTTTAAATTTTAGTGTAGTCATAGGACATTAAAAATAATGTTATTGTTGTAAATACGCAAATATTGCGAAATAACATTTTTATCATAAAATATCGAAATTTGAGTGTGAAATTATAGACTGCTACGTGAAACTGCAAGTGTTAAGTGTGTCCCCCACCTCCTCCACCTTTCTGAACCTACATTACAACGCAAAGCGGACATTAGAACTAAGCAAGACGCACACAACTTAATGTGAGTGAGCAACACTGGCTCCATCTCCTCTTGCAGTAGCAAGAAGCTCCAAAAACAGTTGTCACCACACCAGAACATTTTTCCTTCATTACTTGCTTGTGTGAATTTTGAATGTTTTTAGGATCTTTCTTGCAGTAGAAACATACTCCCGCGCTTTAGCTTCCTCCTCGCGTTTCCAAATCTTTCGTTTCATCGCAGACTAAAGGAGGGCTGGTTTCAGTTTTCAGAGATCTCTGGTTTGTTGATTTATGACTTACTGCTCGTGCATAAGAGCCTCCCAACCTTTCTGACCCAACTCGATCATCAGAAGAGCGCGAACAAGTTTCCTATTTCGATCTTTTCTGGACTAAGAAAAGCAATTCACGAAATGAATCGATTCAGTTCTCGCAGTGAATCACAATTCTTTGATTCACAGCGATGATTCGATCTTTATGATCGAATCGTTCATGAACGACACAACACTAGTTTGAAGCAGTGAAAAAGTGGGAGGGATGAGAGAGCTCTTGTCTTTGCATGTCTTGTATATGATGTAATAATGGACGCATTCGTCAAGTTAGAGGCATTCAAAGCAAGTTAATTTGAACTATCCCCAGTCAGAATCTACTGAGAAATCCAAAGAAGCGGATATTGGTGTAAAATTTGTGTTCAATCGTAGAGAAGTTCGTTGTGGAGGAAGATCGATGGTATCTCTAATATATTTTATATACGAGGTAGTGGAAGTACCATCAGCCATTGTTCAATTTTCAGCTGTTTGGGCGACATTTTTCAACTGATGTTCAAAGATAGTGCTTGCCCAGAAGTTCACAATGGGTCCAACAAAAGCTTAATATGTAGATTATTCGGAAGGAACAAATGTCTTTTTGTCGAGGTATATTGGAACAAAATTGACTTGTTTGTTTGAATCATTAGAACTCGATGTCTAAATTTCTTGAGACACAATCTTTTGTTCCATTGCAGAAGTTTCAATGTGAATTTCGTGTTTTAGGAAGGTCAAAAGTATAATTTAAGATTAAACTTGGATGGGCAGTTTTGGGTTTCGTGATCCATGGACATTCCAGTATGGATACAAGAAGTCAGATTGAAAGCTTAATCAATTTCTAATTTACATTTATTACTATTTTAAAGATCACATTGCTCATTGAGCTGATTTTACCTACTGCGCAGGAGAAACTAGTCGTAAGGCTTGAATTTAATTTCAAGGCCTTTAGGCAACTCTTGGATCAGGCCGTGTGGATGATAGGTGAAATGGAATAAATTGGGAGGTAACTAGATAACACGCGCACACGGTATTTATCCACCAGAAAGCCCACATTTTTATTTAAGGCCCGGGCTGGAATAGGGGAGGGGAAAGGATTCGCAGTCTGCCAGGACCTACGTTGAAAGTGCAATCCCAGCATTTGCCTGGTGTGACAGGATAAAACTGTCAAGGTGGGCGGTCGCTCGGATCAAATCAGCCCACTTGGCATGAGCTGGAATCGTGCAAGCTTAAATATATGTTGTGGCATGTAACAAACTTTCAATTCTGTGTTTATATAATAGAGCATGTTTAAACTAAAATGAGCGGTTGTTGAAGACCTGGAAAATTAAAATTTTAACGGGAAAACTTGCGAAAGTCAGGGAATTCTTTTGTCTAGTTTTGGTGGAAAGTGTATATATAGGGAATTAAACAGATCGTAAATTATGAAATTGTAGGACTAAACGTGGACTAATGGAGCTAATATGCTCAGTTCTGTTATGAACCAGAAGTGCGCGTGCTTGTAGAGTTGGAGATAGATTTGTCTAAAGCGCATAAAATAGTAATTAGTAAAGTTTGCTGGTGGAATATAGTATGAAAATAATTAAAAATCTTCACTGCTAGAAAAGTGGGAGAAAACTATTTTGGGTGCTGACGGTTTCGATTGCGTATTTATGGGAGAAATCTTAGTTTTGGGGCGAAAGAGGAAGTTGCACGATTTGACGTACTTAATTTCGAAGTGTAACAATTCCACGCGCAAACTTTAGCAAAAGAAGGCAGTCGTTAGTGCAAGTTATAGAAAAGTAGTGTACAGAAAGGTTGGGGTGGTTTATCATGCATTGTCAGGATTAGAAGTGTGCAGAAGCAGTGAGAACTAGTAAAGATTTCGAGCAGTCGAAAACAATTCAACACGGAATTTGTTTTTATTGAGATTGTTCCAATAAACGTATTAGATCAATTCTTACACGATAACTGATCCACTCTACATGCAGCGTTAAAAAAAACTTACTGTTTCCAATATATCAGGACCTGAGATCAATAGTGTGGACCAACCTTCGTAAAGATTCTGCATATTAAACTGATCTTGTTCCCCAGTACTATTGCACTGGATTTATTAGCTACTACAAATAGTGCTATTTTTTCTTATGAAAGTAGACTATAC
>JAGDQP010059980.1:0-12283 GCA_022664845.1 Lepisma saccharinum
GTCGGCCGGTATGGGCATATAAGATTTTACGATATCGATCTATATCGTTGATCGATATCGGCCAAGATGTTTGCTATCCAATATGAGGCCCATGTCGTTGAACGATATCGATCGATGTCGTAAAATCCAATATGCTCATATCGGCCGACGTGAATGTACTTACTACTTTGTCACCTTTGAAATGGACTTAGAGCGTTTATATTGAAAGCTCAAATTCTGAGAGTTGGTTTCTCTGAAAGCTCAAATTGTACTCAAATTCTGGAGCGAGTTTGAGAATTTGAGCTTTTGGTGGCCCTGCAGCGTGAAGTTGGCAGGACCACCTTTGAAATGAACTTAGAGCGTTTATATTGAAAGCTCAAATTCTGAGAGTTGGTTTCTCTAAAACCTCAAATTGTACTCAAATTCTGGAGCAAGTTTGAGAATTTGAGCTTTTGGTTGTGCTGCAGGGGAAAGTCGGTAGGGCCAAAATGTACTTAGAGCGTTTATATTGAAAGCTCAAATACTGAGAGTTGTTTTTTCTGAAAGCTCAAATTGTGCTCAAATTCTGGAGCGAGTTTGAGAATTTGAGCTTTTGGTGGTCCTGTCAACTTCACGCGCCTGCTTTTCTCTTTCTTATTTGTGGACTCATGGTTTTATATAGGCTATGTGAAGTAGGAAGATTTTATACCTAATTATTATGTTTTAGAATAGTTTAGTTATATAACCCAATTAAATTTTAACTAAAATCAGAAAAGGGGGAATACTTGGATGGTAACAGAAAACTAAATTTCATTAGATTATCAAAGATCTCTTTTCACCAAATACTTGCTGCATGTGGGTTAAAAAAGGCTGGGTCCGCCCTTCCGCCTGTGTTCGCATTTTCTTTTTTGCCGACATCTTGTTGCCCGTCTTTTTCTTCTTTGCCGCTACCTTGAAATGCCTACGATCACGTACTACAGTAATAAGTAACGATTAGAAATCGGGACTTGAGCCCGCCCTTCTATTTTTAGCACGCCTTTCTATGGACACCATTTTCTTTTCTGCCGCCATTTTGAAATTCCTATGACCATATATTGCAGTAATCGGACTCATCCCGCCCCTCTCTAATGAGGAGGTCGCAGAAGAACCTCCATCTTGCAGTTTTCGAACATTCTCTCTGGCGCCCGCCAGGGCCATCGGCTCCATGAAAATGACTCCACCTGTAAGTGACAATGGTCAATAATCGTGTAAAGAATCACTCGATTTGGTTCACCCGTTTAGAATATTAGCGCGATCATACTTCGTCACTTTCCCGTTGGCCTCCATTTTGTTTTGGCCGCCATCTTGAAATGAAATGGTGCGACTGACAACTTTTACCGTTCTGGTTCTGTTGTCTGTGACACTAACTTAAAGTGTGTGCAAAAGCTCATCGCTCTATCTTGTGCCCTTCAGGTGGCACACACACACACACACACGCACACACAGAGACAAATAATATTCGAAGTTTCGAGTATACCCGAAATTTCTGTAATAATCAAATTGTCAGAATTACCCCAAATTTTGATAATACTCGAACTTTCGATAATACCCGAACTTTCGATAATACCCGAACTTTCGATAATACCCGAAACTTCGATAATTTCAAATACTCGAACGGTTTCGAGTAACCGATGACAAGTCGATAAATTTTCACACCCGAAGTTCGATAGGTCCTCAACCTTATCGAACA
Source organism: Lepisma saccharinum (assembly GCA_022664845.1). Lineage (NCBI taxonomy): Eukaryota > Metazoa > Arthropoda > Insecta > Zygentoma > Lepismatidae > Lepisma > Lepisma saccharinum. The sequence continues at coordinate 1,688 of JAGDQP010059980.1, forward strand.
CCCCTACATTCACCTCGTTGGTTCTACAAGACATAAGGTAGATGTACCTTACTTAATCGTCCTCTTCTACCTTTCGGTGTCCAGGTTGTTCCAGAATGTTTTCCATCCTTGTCTATCTAATGCCTTCTTTCCCTATTTAAGAGACACTCCTTTCTTTTCCAGTACACTTCCTATTCCTTTTCCCCATGTTTTCCTTGTGTTCTTTTACCAATTACTTCATACGTTATCTTAGGGATTATGTCCTTTTCCATTCGTTGTATATGCCCGAATCATCATAGCTGAGTTTTACTAATTGTTGTTTGTAGTGGTTCAGCTTCAAAATTTCCTCTAATTATGGTATTTCTGACTCTATCTCTAAGTATGTTGCCTTCTATTTTCCTCAAAAAAAATAATTCCAGACTTTGAGTGCTGCTTTCTTGTCTCCGCGTCATATTTCAAGTTACGCATCCATATGCTAGAACAGGTATGTAGGTTGACTCGTTCACGGCTAGTTATATATTTTTTTTCTTTTTTGTTGATACTGCCTGATACTGTAAAATAGGCAGGTGCCAGCTGCTATTCTAGCTTGTTTAGCTCTTCTTCTATTTTCCCGTCTTTGTTTATTGTCGAACCCAAATATTTGAAGCAATTAACCTTTTCTAAGTTTGTTTCTCCGAGTATTATGTTTTGTTGGTTCTTTTGACATTACCATTGTTTTTGTTCTTGTTGTACTAATAGAGATATTTCGCTTCCTGAAATTGTTTCTCCCGTGTGTTGATATTCTGTTGTAGTTCTTTTTCCATATTGCCCCTAATCACCAGGTCGTCAGCGAAGATTAATTCTGTAAAAAATATTGGGCTAAATTTTAAGTATCCTAAGTGGTATTTCTTGATGTTTTCCCTACATTCTTTAGCTATCGTATCCATAACCGTTATAAATACTAATGATCTCAAAATACAATCTTGTTTCTCTCCTTTTGTTGTAATAAAGCCTTTCGATACCGCATTTGAAGTTCGGACATAATTTTTATTATTTGCACATAAAATTTTTAATTGCTTCAATTAGTTTTGTACCTACTTTCCTTTATTCAAGACTTTTCTAAATACCTTCTCTGTTGACTCAGTCAAAGGCTTTCTCAAGTTCTATAAAAGCTAGATGAAGCTCTCTATTCTGTATTTTCTCTAGCCAATTTTTCTCTATCAACTGTCTCAATGAAAAAATTAGGTCTATTGTACTTCTATTTTGACGAAAACCATATGGACTATCTTCCATTGTCGGTTCTATACGTGCTCTTAGTCTTCCGTCTAAAATTCGACTATAGATTTTTCCCGGGACACTTAGTTTAAAAAATCCTCTGTGGTTTGCACATTTTCTGTTGTTTCCTTTCTTATATTTTATTTATATATGGGTATGGTTATAACTAGTCGCCAGTCATATGGTACTTGCTTTGTTGTCCATGCTAGGTTTAAAATCCTAAGTAGTTCATCTTCTCCTTTCTTTCCCATGTATTTTAGTATTTGCGGGTATATACCGTCATACCCTGGTGCATTCCCTGTTTTAATCTTTTTTAGTGCTTTCTACAGTTCATCTCTAGTGATTTCTTGTTTTGGTTTCTTTGTTTCTTTGCTCCTTCGTCGTGTGCTTTTCTTTCTGACTGTCTGTTCAGTTGTGCTATTTGGATCGTCTATCATTTTTCCTTCTAGCAAATCTCTAAAGTTTTCCCTCTATATCTCTAAGATTTCTTCTTTCTTTCGTAATAACATTTCTTGTCTTGTCTTTAATAAATTTGATTGGACATTCCTTTTCTCTTCGTATCTGTTTCAGTGTGTGAAAGAACGTTTTCTTATTTTCTTCGTAATTCTTTTCTAATGCTTTCCCGGAACCCTCCCATGCTTTTGATTTGACTTTTTTGACCAATCTTTTAACATTATTTCTCTGCTCTTTGTAAGTTAGGTAATCTGTTGTTGTTGTTTTTTCGTTGTTAAGTATTTCTTTTATTTCTTTTTCAAGACTTCTTTTCGAATTGCTTCGTTTCACCAAGGTGTTTTCCTAATTGTTCCTGTGATCCTGGTTTTACCGAATCTTTTGCACTCCTAATAATAGCATTTTAAAATATCTTCCAGTTGCTTTCCAGATGTTTCTCCTTTTCCGTGCGTTTGCTTTTCTGTTTATTGTGTGAGCTCGGAATTCTCTTTTCCACACCTGTTCATGATTAGTAGATAGTGGTCACTTCCTATTTCTGGACCTCTCTTGACTGTAGCATCTGTTATAGAGCGCTTCATATTTTTACTTGCTATGATATGGTCTATTATTGAGCGTTTTCCTTTTGCTGGTTCTTCTCTTGTGAATCCGTGGATATCGTTGTGTGGGAATTGCGTGCTCGTGTGATTACTGAGTTATTTTCGATATATAATTGACGCACTCAAAAACAAAATTTGTTAAATCATATGGAAATGCTTGACTTAACATCTTCTGTTCTCGTGCCTCAATTCTTTTATACAGTCTAAACCCGAGTTCCTAACTTATTTCACAATAACTGTCAAGTACTTCCTTGCTCTCCTCCGTTTGATGGCCCACTCCTCCATTCAAGATTCCTGTTAGTATAGTATCCTCTTCCTTTGCGTCGTCCACTATTTTCTGAGAGTCGGCGTAGAATTTTTCCTTCGTTTCCTCGGTATCAGCTTCTTTTGGTCACAGTGGCGAAGGAAAGCAAGTGGGGGCCCTCCCGCGGAAAAAATAAGGGGACCTTTGAAAATGCTTAAAATTCCTTTGACCTATATAAATACTTTACTGATAACGTAACAAATTTAACTGCCTAACGAAAAGTGGGAAAGAGGAACCCGTTTAGTGTTCGACAAAAAAAAAAGAAAAAGAAAAGATAAACCACCAAAAATAACATATTACAGTCGCGTCTAAATTAGCAATAAAATATAAAATTAAAAAAAAACTTAGAAACTTGCCTAAATTAAAATAATATTTCTTGGGAAAAGGCACCATAAATTATATATAACTTTCTTTCACATTTCACTTTCTTTCACTATTTTTAGCACAGTTCAAATTTCAACACGAATACATTCTTTGTTTCTGCACACAGTTTAATTTACGATAATAATCGAAGCTCTCTACTCTACGTTATTTATTTACATACATATTTACAGATTTAGATGTAGGTCCATATTTATTTTACTGTTCTCCTAATCTCCTTTTTTTTAACGTAACAAACTGGTCAACTACGTTACAGACAACAACCTTTTGCGTTTCCTCGTGTTCAATGCTCAATATTACCAGGTTACTTAAACGCCTGTGCATCATGGTACTTCTTAGATATACAGTATATTACTATCAAACTCAGTTTAGAAAAGCTTCTCTCTGCTGTAGCTGTTGTGACTTGAAAGGTTAAATAAGGCTGTAGAGCAGTAGTCAAGCATGGGAGGCAACTTTCCGTAGCAATGTTCTAAAAGATATTACTTGGTCAGGCAGTGATTTTGAGAGGTCTGCTGGATATTATTGTTGTATCATTATTACAGTATCAATCATTATAGTATTTAATTACATCCAGGCCGTTGGGGGGGGGGGGGGGGGGAAAAAAATTCTAGTACAGAATGCTGCTTATAAGCTTATTGCGTCAGTTGTATCCTATTGCTCGCAAGTCTTTCATAAAATACGGTATTTGGCCCAATTACATTTTTATAAGTTGGCAAAGATGATGTACTCGTATTATTTGGTCATTCATTGGTCTTTGGGCCCCGTTCAAAGGACAGGGCCCCGAAAACAATACTGTTCAGTGTTATTTAGTTATTTTATCGATCTTGTACAATTGTATCGTCTTTTTCTCATGATTTCGTACAAATTACAAATCTTTCACTTTTGTGAAATCGGGTCCTACCGGTATTACTTTCATCGGATAATTATATTTTATTACTAGGTTGGGGGGTTCGGGACCCCACGCGCGACGGGGCTCGCGGGGGCCTTATCGCGGCCAATGTGTGGTCCATAAGCTACAATCGTAGTGCATTCATCTGGTGGATGTCCATGATGGTCATCTACCGCCATCATTTACCGCCTCCCAGTGTAGTACATTCCCTGTAAATGTCTCTACAATGTCAATAACCGATTCCAAACCTGCTCTGGTCTGTCTCTCCGTTTTTTATACTCCTGAATAAAAGAGCAGGAGATCGTCAGCAATGTTGCCACATACTTGTCCTTTCTTTTTGGTTTCTGTTATCCCTCATTTTCTTAAACTCTTCAGATAGTTCTTTCTCTTTTCCTGAGAGGCTTCTAACATTCCATGTTGCAATCCTCATTGTCGTTTCTTGATCTCGCCTTGGGTTTGATATCTAGGGATCAGTCCGGCTTTCCTTTTCTTCCCGAGACTTGTAATCTGTTTCTATTTCGGAAGTACATGTGATTGGCCTATAGCTCCCTTGCATAATGAAGAGGTTGACTTCTCTTTCCTCTCGTGCTGGCAGAGGACCTATGAGGTGTTTTCGTTCCTTCATGTTTTAGGTTCAAGAATGCCAACCAATCCTCCTGCTTTCCCGTCTGGGCTTGGAACCGACAACAGCGGAATTAATATAAATACCGGTACTTATATTTTTTCTCTAGTTCTACTCAGAAAAAGGGCTACTGTAGCCTTCATTATTTATCCGAAATACGGTATTCATACACCAGAAATGTCGGCAAATGTGCACTTATAAGATGATTAGTCGTCTAAAAGTACGCGAGGCGTCGGAGAAGAGTACGCAACTAATAGCAATCACAAACAAAAGAGCATTTTCCCTCATATCCCGAACAAGCTTCATGCTACCACTACAAACATTCTCTACATTGTGCCCAGTCTTCTTCAAAACCTTCCTGATATTCGGCACATAATGTTTCACCATTATCTACCGATATTTTCATAGGAATTTTCTATGAACTTGGTTTGAAGAATTCCGAAGTGTTCCCCCATTATGTCTTTAGATGCTCTTGTTCCTTGTGTCTTCTTGTTCTTTGATAACTGTTTCCTTTCGAGAAAGCTCTACAAAGAAACTATTTTTATGTGGGGAAGCCAACAAATAATTCCAATTTTGGACGGTTGTCGGGTACTTTATCCAACTTCACGTTTCCGTGGGGGACGGATATTTTTTTATTCACGACTGTATGCCTGATACTATGAACCTAGGTTGATGATTTCCAGTTGTAGAAGCTTCATTGCGTGCATATATCTACACCTGCTTCAAGGCTTACAGTTATATTTGAACAATGGCGCAAAATCATTATTATTTAGAAAAAAAAGTCTTATTCGGTGAAATTCTTGTGAACTAATTGAATGAAATTTTATAAAATAGAATTTTACATCCAAGTAAAAAAGTAGTTTTTAATATATAAACTGAATTGGACGAGTCTAAAGTAAATAGGGAGTCTAAAAATACGCGCGTACTCTTGTGCGTACACCGTGACGGGCGTAAGCCATAGAGCTGTTAACGCCCATATAATCCATTTTTATCCTTATTCTTTTGCGTAGTCTTACCAATCGCTTCAATCTCCTTCATTGAGCTATTGTAGACGGCAATACCGATCTACTATGACATTGGGCGTACGTTCTTGTTTAGTGTTAAGAAATGTCCTATCTATTTATATATGTTATTTGGATATGTTTCATACGATTGTAAGCATAAACCTTATCTGGGCCGGAGAAAGTTGGAACGTAGCGAGCAAGTAAATCGAATACAGAGTACGGAAAACGCCTTTGAAAGCAAATAGCTATTAATGGATACTGGACAGGAGGTGATATATGCTGGATGGTATGACGACAATGACCACCATCTTGAAAGCGGCCATCTTGGCTATGCTTCAAAAATTTTAAATAGTAAGTCTATATATATATATATATATATACGAGGTAAGAATATATATGAATTAATGTTCAAACATCATACGGTAATACATGTTTTATAAAATGTTATCTTAAAATTTTCGAACAGGATACGATGTCACAGCATGTATCCAGTTTGCATGCTCTGGAGAATAATAATTGTTTCCACAACCTACAGGACCTTTGCAGAGGGGTTGCTCAACCACTTTCTTGGGTGGTAATACCAGCGACTGATGGGAGCTAAAGTCCCCTTCTAGAATCACTTAAAAATATCTCCATGATAAATGCACTTACCAGAGACATACTGGCAGAAGCTATTTTTTCACAATTAATATGAAATTTGGTATTAGTGTAAAAAATGTGAATGTTTTAAATCTGTAACGTTATTTTGGCAACACACCTCCTAAATGATGTACAAGAGGAGTAATAAAGGGAGGCGGTATAAAAACTCAACATTTTCTTTTTTGAATGCCAATGAGCGTCAAATTAATCGCAAATAGTACAGAATAAATGCCCCGATGCTATGCTACGGTACTTGCATAATAAACCAGTGTCTTTGGGGTTGTAGCCCCGTTCCAAGAATCACTTAAAAAAACTACATGGTAAATGTTTTCAGCAAGGCCATAGTGTGAGAAGCTAATATTTTCTCAAAATGAAAGTTAATTTTGAGAATCATGTAAAGAAAATCAGAATTTTTCACTTCTGAATGAATATGTTGGCACAGCGATTTAGGAGGGGCACAGGGGGTGCTATAAAAACTCAAAAATGTCCGGCCCGACGTAAAATTAGGACCTACAGAAATGCCAAATTTCACATTAATTGTACAAAAAATTAGGTTCTGTAAATATTTTCTTCTTGATTATATTTACCGTGAAGTTTTTGGAAGGGGGCTATAACCAACAAAACAGACACTGGTTCATTCAATTAGCATCCGAGCATTAATTATGTAACTTTCCGATTAATTTTACACTCGTTGGCATTCTTTTTAAGTGACTTTTGGAAGGAGGGTTTAGTCCCAATCTCAGTCACTAGCACATGCAAGGAACATCGGATCATTAATTCTGTGAGTTATTGCGATTAACCTAACGCTCATTCGCATTACTAAAAGAATTTCTTTAACATTCCACAACACGCAGTTCAACCAACACGGCGTAGGACCAACACGGCCTTTGACCAACGCGGCCTTTGACCAACACGGCGTTGAACCAGTACAGCGTTGGACCACCACGGCATTAGACCAACAATAAAATTAACAACGCCCTAGATATATAAAGCCTAAAAACATAATAAAAAATATCATCTTAAATTATCTTTTTCGACACCTGCGTAGAACCAACACTGCGTTGGACCAACACCGGCATGAAACCAACACTTCGTAGAACTGGCGTTCGACTATCACAGTTTTTTTTGCCCTGGGGTGTTGGTCGTACGAAGTGTTGGTCCAACGCCGCATCCCCTGCCGAAAGCGTGGGAAAATGAAATCTAGAGCTTGACTATTAAAATGAATACCATTACCAGTATAACTGCGGGGGCAAGGTACCCTCAATGATTTCCAATCTGCTCTATCCAAAAATGCATATTTAGAAATTGTGCGATGGCTGCGCAAGGGATTTCCAGAAATTCTCTGAAGTAAAGGTAGACCGAAACGTGCATGAATTTGACGACTTTCCATTAGGTAACAATAATTCTTTAACATCAAGTCGATATTTCAAACAGATTCCATTTGCCGAGTGATTTTTTAAAAAAATGCGTTGTTGCATAACCAACAGGAGTCAGAGCTATTATCCAAACTGCAATACATTCAACGAACTATTGATTTATTTGTTATCAATGTGAGAGAGAATGTCATTGCAAACCCGGATGGCGATGATTAATCGTGTAAACAGTGTAGTATATGGTAATAAACGATCGCAGTGGTCACAGATGTCAGATCATGAGTCACAGCTAGACTTCCGCGTTTTAGTCCCGACTGGGAATCAAGCCTGTGACCACTTGACCATTGCGGTCGTTTATTACCTTATATTACACTGTTTACATGATTAATCATCCCCATCCAGGTTTGCAGTGACATTCTCTCTCATTGGTAACAAATAAATCAATAGTTCATTGAATGTATTGTAGTTCGGAAAATAGCTCTGACACCTGTTGGCTATGCAATCACGATATTTTTCAAAAATCAATAAGGAAATTGAATCTGTTTGAAATATTGACTTGGCGCTAACGAATTATTGTTATATAAACATAATACGCTGTAAACATCATATCCTCTCGAACTGATCTTTATCAAATTTAAAAAGCATAAAAAGAACTCGAGTGAGTTTCTTGCTTACTACATTTGTATGTAGACCTCTACATTTCAATTTAACTTTGCATCCATATTTATACCTAATAATTTAACAGATTCAGTAATATTTATATTACAAATTTCATTGCTCAAACAAAGTAAAGTGTTTCAGTGTTTGAGGCGTGGGTTAATTTATTAAACCATTGTAAAGATATACTTAACATTTTGTAATTGTTCTATTTCAATATATTTATGGTTTTATCAAATGTAATAAAAGAAGTATCATCCGCAAATAAAACAGATTTATGTGGCAAAGCAACCAGGTAAATCGTTCATGTACACACCAAACAGAAAAGGTTCCGATTCCTGAAGTACACCAGTTTGAATTCTCAGTTCATTAGATCGTTTTTACAATCTGTCTTCTATCAGTAAGATATGATCTAAGTAAAGTAAGTTCAGTGTTCTTAATTCCATAAAACTGCAATTTTGATACTAAAACATCATGCGACAAGGAAACAAAAGCTTTACTTAGATCGGACAGAGTAACACATGAATATGAGCGAAACTCATAACTATTCATTATTTTAGGAATAGCCTTAATAGCCGAAAGATTTCAAAATCCAAATTGTGTGTGTTTATGAGTTTATTCTGTTGAAAATACGAGAACATATTTATTTTCATGCCATGCTCAATAACTTTAGAGAAATCGGATGATAGCTACTAGAATCACCCCTGTCCACATTTTATAAAAGTGCAGTAATTTCAATGTTTAGGCATTCAGGGAAAATTCTTTCATAAGGTGTCCAGTTAATAACATATGTTATTGGATATACAATACATATATAGATTATATTCTTCAAAATTAGATTGAACCATAAATATCTCGAAATCTTCAGCCTGTCTTTTACTTCCCATCAAAATTACTTGCAGATATCCTGTTTCTAATTAGCCCACAGCCAGACCAAGATGCGGCCTCTTGGCTGTAAATTAAACACAATTGCCCGCAAATATGCCATGTCCTGTCCGTTAATCTAACACACTCCAAATAAAGGCATAATAATGAAGCGATTATAATTCTAAAATCTGAAAAATATTCCTTAAGAGTTTGTAATGACTGCCATAAAATTGTAATACGCTCTCGTATGAAGTAAGTTTTGAATAATTTAAATTATTATAAAAGAAGGCTGTAATAGCGAGAGTGAAGATACGTTTCGAGTCTTGAACAAATGGAGAAATGACCACAATCAAACTTTTGTTTCGTTTTGATTTTCAGAGAATGCGAAATTAGGAACCTACTGCTAAGGAGCTGGAGAAAAACTAATATTGTGTAAAAATCGCACGTCTGCACGCGCATGCGCAGTAACTCTTTCCTTTTAGTGAAGAAACATGTCTAAGCGAGGTAAACGAGAAAATTATTTATATTGTTATATCTTTTTCCATCTTAATTATATTTGTTTCTTGTGATAAATTGTTGATGTTCAGCGTTAAAGTGAAATGGATACTTTTAATATATATGATACTTGTGATCAGATCTGTTTGATTGTAGAAAATTGTGAACGTATTGAAGAGTTGAATATTCTTGTACATCAGATAATAATTCCGAGTAGTTGGCTAGTATATTTGTTGAATATTCATATCATGGATTCCGAGAACTTTTATTTATATTTATCAAAAGGAAATAGGTATAGCTAGCAAGCCTTGAATATGTAAAGAGTTCAGAACAAAACTAGTTCTATGAAACGTGTTTGCTGTGTAGGTTGTCTAGTGTTTAACATGTCAAGTGCAAGGGGTTAATAATTAGGTATTGAAGGTCCGTGTGGATTAGTTAGTTTCTTCTTAACTCAGGCACTTGTGATGGTTAAGAATACGGATAGTTTAGGGGAAGCACCCAAAATAGTATCCAAGTACTTATACCACGGTGCAGTTTATGGCAGCCGGCTATTGTTCCATATTATGCTGTATGTATAATGCACACAGTTGTATGACCCTCACTCGGTTGCAAAATAATTCACACAGGTACTTTTATAACACCTTAGCGGCACCTAAAAGATGTTACGAACAATAATGTGATATTTCCTTAAATTGGCATTCGAGTTGATCAACACTCAGCCATGGCGGGTTATTTAGTGTTACGATCGACACGTATTTTGCAATAAAAATCACGGACATGATGTCGAAGGAGCGGTAGTGGGCGAAGACAATAAAATATGATTATGTATAAATAAAATCGGCAGAGCCGATCCAAATATTCTGTTCAGTTGTATAATATGTAGCAGTAGTCTGCTAATAAAATTACACATAAACAGTATTCCATATTCATCCTACAATCTTTTTAACCATAACTTCTTTCCAGTTCTAGCCATAGTTTCTTCCTAAATTCCATCACTGTTGTTGATGACTTCAAATCATTACTTAGTTTGTTATATTTAGATACACTAGCACTAAAAATAGACTTAGAAGACCTGTTAGTATACAT
>JAGDQP010059981.1:0-12283 GCA_022664845.1 Lepisma saccharinum
GTTTTGGCTGCTCAATTAGCTCAGGAAGAGTCTGCACGTACTATCGATGAACCAAGTTCCTCTTTGACTTCAGACCTGATTGAGGACAAGCTGATGGATATGGATTTTAATCTCGTGGGAAGGAAAGAGAAACCGAGATATAAACCTAGACTTAAAAGGTAGCATTTTTACTAGTTTTGCAGAGAATTTTATGATCTGCATATATATTACACCATTCTGCTCCTTAGCTGTTAAGTTTTATAGTGTAGTTTTGGTTTATCTTGTGAAGGCCCATTTACAGCCTTCCTCGTTCTGGCCATTTACACCAGTAGGCAGTTTGTGAAGACGTTTTACATCTTCATGTTTTATATGGTTTTATTATTTTCATTATAAACAGCTAAGTTTTACATGACCAAGATAAGGGGTTTCCCCCGTATCGGGACGGGAGCAAGCCAAAGTGCTGTTACCGCCCATAAATTCATTTTATTATCTTATCGTAGGTCGACCAAAATAGAAACTGGGAAAGTCATTTTCTATGTTATGTGAGTACATAACAGTGGTGAATGCCAGTACACTCTGAATAAATAAAAATATTATGAATTAGTCAAGAGAATGGCTGTCGTATACAGACAAGCAACTTCAATAACATTTTAAGGGTCGGATAATTGTTTCAACTGTTTCTAGAAGGAAAAATGCACTCTGCTTATCGGAAATGGCTCATAAAATTATGTATCAGTGATATAACGACAGGAACTGACCCCTCTACTGAACGGTTAATGGTAGTAATAGATGCAGTCGACATCATAGCGAAGACATACAGAGGATAACTTATGACTAAAGTATATACCCAGATTTCATTAACGGCAAGTCTGACGAGCAAAACCACATTTTCGGTCTTTATGGAGAGTGCAACGACAAAGAAGAATGCTTCTGAATCACAGAAAGTTAACACGAAACGCATTGTGATAACCATGCTATAAGCAACTGTGAGACCAAGATTATTCCTGTCACCAATGCAAACAAGTCTAGTATTAACCCTTCACAGATTATATGGGTCAAAATATCTATTCAATCTATTGCCGTCCATTGGAGTCTGCGCATCATACCAAGAAACTTATGTTGACATGCCCTCTCTCATAAATGCAGTACTATTGAAAAATAATAGTGAAAGGTTTCTTCAGCATGAGCTTGACAATACAGATGTAAATACGCGCCCGTTGCATAATATAAGTACGTTCCATGATATGAACAGGATTCCATGTGTTACACCTAGTACCAGTATTAACGCTCAGAATGCTTCTTTCAATCTTGAAGGTATCCGTCTGTGTTAGTACTCAAAGAAAAAAAAATACCACTTTAATTTGAAGTGGCTTGTTGGATTAAACAAGCAATCTGGATGCAATTGCTTTATCAACAATCTTATTGGTAACTATGAAAAGTGTGAATCGATCTACATCAGTACTATTTATAACTTTGCATCCCAGTACTATTTACACGCCATTGTGTTTGACAGCAGATCAAAGTAGAATACTAAGTTAGTCATCATCGTCACATTTGATCCACCTATGTTCAATTGAATTGGATTCAATTATAATCTTTAGGCTAGGGCTCAGACCACAATAGGGTAGGAGAAAAGATGCGCAGTGTGAACCCGAACAGTACTTTCGCCTTCCAACGTTTCATGCAATACACCATTTCGTTTCAAATTAACCTCATTTCACTTCTCCGTAATTCTCTTTTCACTATTTTTCCTCTTTCAAAATATATCCCACTAAGGGTACACAATAAATCAAAATCAACCATTCTTCATTTATTGTATTTCTAATAAATAAATAATTTGTTAAGTTTAATGCATTCATTCCGCTACGTAGATTTTCACAAGATTCGGACAGTTTCTTTAAAACGATAATCGATTACTAGCCTCTGTTAGAAAATAATAAACGTAATCTACAACATTCAATTGAAAATACCATATCTTCAAAGGTAAGTTATACTTAAAACTAAAATTACCAACTAAATTTTATTTCCTACTAACAGAAATATGACTAACCATATCGTAAAAAATTTCCTGAGCAAAGACATAGCTTAAAATTTACAGTACCTTCTTTCTTTCTCTTCTTTTTCTCATTACGCACATAACGTTTTGACCTGACTCAAAAGTTAATGAAGCTTATTTTGACAAGTGAAAAAAACTTAAAGTAAGTTTAGCATTTTAAGCCAAAAGGTTATACAATGTTGAACCAAGCACTCTAGTTTATAAAAATCAAGGTTGAAGTAGCTTCACCAGAACAACAAAGGAAAATAAATTGTACTTCTTATAAAAATAAAAACGTTGTCCTGGATAGGAATTGAACGGAGGGCCATTGGTACACCAATCCGATGCTTTATTCATTAGACCACGGAACCACAGCCCGAGTTCGCCTTCGAAGCGCTATTTATACTTAGTCCATCAGTTCGTAAGAGACGTCTGTAGTAAAAGGGTGGATTAGCTTAGATAACAGCCAAACCACTTATGTTGTTCCAAGTTTGTTTCAGCTTGTTTATTAAGTTCAACACAATATCAAGCTTAACAAGCTTAAAGTGACTAACAGCCTTATTGCAAGCTGGCATGCTATCTGGGTACTTGAAATATCACATGAAAAGGCCTCCAAAATATCATCATCTATTTTACTTACCACTATACAGCAAAGGCAAGTTGTCATCATCTTCGAGAGCTCACAACTGCCTAATATGGATAGGGCACACATAGAAGGTTAAGCATTGTTCACACGCTGTTACGCTTCATTTCTACCTCATTAGCTAACACAGTAATTGTTGAACAATATTGATATATACGTCATTTTAAAGCTTATGAAACAAGCAACAACTTTTATCTCGAACATTTGTTTGGTATTGTGAGTTTAAAACAAGCTATACTGTAAAAAGTGTAAATATTAAAAGCAAAATACCGTTATTTTGCGCTTTTGATCAAAATTACGGCAAAATTACTAGAAATTTTCGTAGCCTGTTATCTAGGAATTATAACAAGAAAGAATCATGTCGTTATGTCTATTGGTTACGGAGATAGAGTACAATTTCTGAAAGTCTGTAAATTTGTAGTTCAGGGGGATAGGGGGAAGCACAGGGGGAGAGACAGGAAGTTTTAGGTAATGTAACAACTCGCCAAAATTCAGCTTTCCCCTAATTATTCCCGACATCAAACCTTTATTTCCTGGGCTATATGTTCAGGGCCTGGCCGCCATCTTTGTCCCCCATTTTGGAGGTGACGTGCACATGGGATTTTAGGAGATTTCTGGGATTTCATTTGGGAAGTCATAAAGAGCAAACCCTGAAAATAGCTTTTTGTAAATTATTTCAGCTCGACACACCTTATTTGCTGGGTTAATATATCAATCATACCCATGCATGAACCAGAAATCCTATAATCCAGTCGATCAATTTAGGCAAGAAAGAGAAAGAAATAAACTGGTATGAGCGAAAGGTCACCAAACACTCAAAACACCTGTTTAGGTTAACGAAGATAGTGAAGTACCAAAAAGTGCATGTAGCAATTACACACAGTGACCACATCAATCCTATGCCTTCCTGAAGAAGGTGAGTACTTCTACGTAGACATACACGTGCGTGCTGGTGCCTGTTAGAGATAGAAGAATGAGAAAAAATGGAAATTTGTCCACATAAATCAAGTTAGAACATTCGTTATTTACTTTGTAGAGGTAGGAAAAATGATTCAAACAATAACACTAAATATTGCGATAAAGTGTGGAGAAAATTTCTATTCAATGAAAGTCATTATTTTTTTTTTAATTGCGAATTATACGAATTCAAATGCTTATCATGAATTTTAGGTCTTTAAGCTACTTTTGAATAAAAAGTGTTTCAATTTTTACATGACAAATTATGTTAGGAATTACAAATTTTATGTAAATGTCAGCCTGAAATCCATGTAGAGTGACAGCACCATTTTCCGACCACTTGAGGAAAATTCCGACTTTGATGATATGTAAATGTGCACCAAGGATATAAAAAGGAAAAGGAATTATGTAAATACACACCTTGGAGTTTAAGTGACCTATCAATACTGTATACAAAGATAAAGCTCATATTTCTAACCTCTTAAAAATAAAATCTAATCAGATAGAAAAAAAAATCAATTTTCGGCCACATTTTACTTTTCTACGAATAATTTGCGTGCCAATTCCAATATTCAGCCATACTTGTAAATCTTGCTCTAAAAAGTATAACAAATAACAGAAAATAAAAATACAATAAAAATAAATAAAATTATATTGGAAAATTGTTAATTCTCTCTAACGATGTGGTCAACGAATGTTGAATCGTATGTAGTAATAGTGTATGAAGGTATAAAACGAAAGTGGCTCGACTTTTGTGATATATTCGTAAGTTTATGTGTGTGTTTACGTGCGACTGGGTGCATTGTGCAGTAATTTTATTGCACTCTCAATTGCAAATTGGATATAGCATTATGCCAACAGTATTAGTTCTCAGTAAGAACACGATAATTGAAATATCGTTTTATTTATCATACTCCACGATAGACCTATATTATACTGTAGTAGTAGGAACTGAACCCCTGCGGATCAGTGGTTAACACCGCGGGCTTCGAATCAGCGGTGCCAACTGAAATTTCTAGTATTTTTCTTAGCTCGAGCAAACGAATATTGTGATATTAAGTCAACTAAGGCCGTGACTGGCAACTTCCTCATTCCTTCTCCCGAAAGAGTAATCTCTGACGGACATCATCCCTCAGACGTGACTGACTTACGCCTAAGCTTCCGAGTTCAGAACTTAGACATTTCCAAATGAACCAGCCCATAAATGAAAATTTAAAAAATAGTGTAGTAGTAGGAAATTATTTCAACCAAATAATCTAGCTGAGTGCAAACTATTGTGTCTAAAAAATAGAAAATATTAAAGCAGACATCACATTACGATATTTACGTATAAATTCCTCACATTTAACAAAAATAAGAGTACTTATTAATTCTTCTTCGGAGAAATACTTATACGGAAACAGGAATACAAATCCCTTTGAACAAATGTAAAAAGTTTCAGAAGCTTTAGAGGCATTCAAATCTGGCACAAATGACAACTAATCACATGAGACGTATCAGCTTACCACATCACAATTTAAGTTCTATTTTGGTCAAATACATTTCTTGGAAACAACATTGTGATTTCCTAAGCCGATATGTATTAAGTCATTTGTCGAAAACATGACGTAATTTGTGGCTACGCCGTGCCAGATTTGTGCACCCATAACTTCGAAATTATGAAAAATTTGGCATTCGTTCAAAGCAATTTATTTTGTTCCTCCTGTGTAACTTATCATCTCCCAAAGTGTGTTCCCATAGTCACCCTATAAATACGTCTTTCCATTACAAAAATCACAGCTGGGTCTACTTTCTGTTTCAGCGAGGAGACTTTTATTCTTCTTTGAAGTAAATTTCCAGTTGCTTGAAGCATGTGATCATACGTAAAATCGCACCTGATAGTTCAAATCTTATTTGTTTCCGTTTTTTTTTTATGTATGTGTTGTGAATTTGGCATGATCAAGCACATCGATGACTCTTTACAGTACTTTTTCTGTTGTGGTTATTTTTCTCCTTCTTTTTGCAACTATGCACGATATTTTGTTTCGTGTGCCTCTCACGACTGTACATTGTGTGTGATATTGTGTTAAGTAGTGATTGTTTGTTGTATCTATTTGTATTAGAATAACAGCCGTGTGTTCTTAACTTATTGCTTTTTGAACCTCTTCAATCTTCAAATATGAAAGTGCAAGAGAAAAAGTAAGAGGAGGTAAGCATTTACCTTAAATATACCGTTCGATACGGGTCGTATTCAGAAACTAAGTAACGATTACTTACTTTTCTTAAAGCAAAAGGAATAACAAACAAACAAAAGCACCAACTAACTCTATCCTGTTTTACATACGCTTTGGTTCATTTTTTAAAATTTTAAATTTTCATTCCCTTTTAATGCGCTATTTTTAAATGAAATATGCACAAATAGAGATTTAATATTTACATGCAAAACTAATCAAAAACAAGTATCATATGCTGTATATTTTGAGGTTTTCTTCATTTCATTTTGATTCCTGTCAAGAAAAACGAAAAGATTTGGTTCAGAAAATGATATAGATAAAAAGTCTTTGTTAATGGTATGAGTCATATCTTGCTTAACACGCTTGTTTCTATCTTATGTTCAGGAATTAACAAAATAACTTTTATCTGGTAGGTCCTGACCAAAGACAGTGTGACAGTATCCGTAGATGCTGTCGTATACTACAGAGTGTCCAATGCCACTGTGTCCGTGGCCAATGTGGAGAACGCTCATCATTCGACCAGACTGTTAGCACAGACCACTCTAAGGAATACTCTTGGCACACGCAACCTTCATGAGATTCTCAGTGACCGAGAAACTATATCAGGTGCCATGCAGGTAAAGAATTTATCTTCTGATTCTCAAAGAAATTTAACGTTCCTCGAAGTTCCTATACAGAAAGATAGTTGGATTTTAGTTGCATTGTTATTATTCCATTAAATATGTCAATCAGTAAATTTTATTAAAAAAATTGGAACATTACAAACAATAAATGATATTTAGAAACATTAAGTAAATAGAAACTTGGTGGATCTTTATTCATACTTTAATTTATATCAGTGAATAGTCATTTTAAAAATATGTTTTGTAAGATGGTGGCGTAACTTCAGATTCTAAGTACTAGAAGCAACGTAAAGTCTTATCCGAAACTCAAATCAGAGTTTTGTTATTGTTATTTTTACAATTAACTAACTTCATAATTGCCTCACGGTAAGTCTACTCGCTCTAAAATCTTGAGTTCCCAGGTTCAAACCAAGGGACCGTATATCCTGACCAATGAGTTTTTTAGTTTCCATTAATTACAGTGCGCGAATATCAGGACGGTACTTTTAATGAAGTTCAGGACCGATGCCTTCTTTACTCCTTCCGCCACAGATTAACGTATCAAACTAAGTCTCTAAGATTCTGAACAGACTATAAATTATGAAGTTTTAATACATTTTCTAAGTTCCAAGACAATTCATAAGAGTTATGCAACAGCTCAATAAATTTCTGTCCAATGAAACCTCCAAAACAAACTTAGTCATCTGTGAAACGTTTGTCCTTTTCAAATTCAAATTATAATAACCCTTTAGATTCCCAAGGATTGGATTATCTAGAAGCCAATCGTAAGGTCGTTAACGTGACTGCTAAAGACTGGGACCCGAGAAATACGATGAGCTTCTATATGGTGACCATTTATTTTGATTGGTTGTATTTAGAAAACTACTTTTTGATAATATAAACTGAGGTGTTTGTTTGAAGTTTTATTCTTTGGAGTTTCATTTATAAAAAGTGATATTGGGATATTATTAAATAATACCTTTTGCAAATATTTAGGTCGTAGTCTTTAGTTATGCGGTGTGGACATAATAAAATATGGAATGTGTGATTATGTCTAATTGAGAGTTATTTTGTATCAGTGCTCAAGACTTTCCTTCGTGTTATCTTCGGTTTTAATTCCAACTTCAAATGCTATTTCCCAGAACCGCACTTTTTACATTCACTCTTTCTCCTTCCGGCTATTGATATTTTCTAGGCCTGTAATATATAATCAAAAACATGTACCTAATTTAATGAACAATCTACATTTCTGATATTCTCAAAACATGTAAAATGGATCTGGACCGAAAATCATCAGCAACAATTTGAGAAAGTAAAAACTCTCATCTGTAACACCAATAATGCTCACATCTTTAATCCCAGGGAGAGGATCTGGTGCTAATAACTGATTTCATATAATTATTAGCATACAAGTGTAGGCATACAATTATGTAATAAAGAAATGATGGGAAGTTTAAAAGGGTAGTTTGTACAGTGAAAAAAAAAACTATTCCCATTTTGAGAAAGAAGGTTTTGCTTTGGTGTATGAAATCAAAAAGTTCCATAAGTATCTGAATGGGAGGCCATTTACGGTGATGACTGATTCGATTCCGGTTCCTCTCATCTTCGGGGAAGACACAGCATTTACCTCGTCCACATATAATTGTCTGTTACTTTGGGCTCTACTGTTATACGGATACTACAAAATGATATACAGTAAGAATGTACAAGTCGCTGATTGTCTATCAATATTACCTTCCTCGGAAACTATTGGCGATCAGTAGCAGTCACAACAATATATTCTGAATATTAACAATATATTGACAATAAATTTCTGAATTTACAATATATTTTGTAAAATTAATGTAACTTGCGATAATGCAAGACCCGGTATTAAAGTTATTCATGATTAGACTTCACATGGTTGGCTATTCACACTTCCCCGAAATTGCAACAATGAAATATTTACAGCTTACTTGAGAAGATGTGCAGAAAAATCTATTCAAAATAACTGTTTGAAAACCGATTGATTGTACCTCCCATTATTCTGATACTCATTATCAAAGGATTACATCAGTAACACTTTAGGCATACAAAGAGTAAAGGCAACTTTACGGGAGTTCTACTGGTGGTCAGGTGTAGAAGATGAAATTAAAACTTAGAAGATGAAGTCAAAGTTGTCGGGAGACACACCGATGTTCACTAAATAAACTATATGTGGCTTTGGAAACACCAAAGAAGCCTTTTACGCATTCTGTTTTATTTTGCTTCTGAGAAACTTTTGCTCATAGTACAGAGCTTTATAGATTCAAGTTAACCATGTAAATTCCACACCAGTTAAACGAATCAAGCATTTGGAGAATATATGTAATTATGTTGGCTTTCTAAATCTAATGGTATCTGGCAATCATTCTCCCTTTACTAGTTAGGATTTTTTAAATGATGCAATAACCCATGGAAGAGAATTGATTCGTTCACCTCCTTACCATCCCCAAATAATGGGTTGGTGTACAGGTCAGTACAACATGTTACAGAATTCCTGAAATGGAAGCTTCGTGATACGAACAACACGGATTGGAGGAAAGCTACTAAAGGAATTCAACAAGACATCGGGGTTGTTATAACTCCATTCATCATCATATTCAGCCGTTTTCTATCCACTGCTGTATGAAGGTCTCCCTTTTCTCTCCACATGTCTACTGATATCCTCATTCGCATCCATATAGCTCCTTTAACTGCATCGCGCGGCTATCAGAGTTCCCAATAAATTTCGCAGTTCAGAAAACAAGGTGTGTTGCCGGGGGAAAGAGTTCTGATATGGATAACAAATGTGCCAGGAAAGCATCCAAAGTTTATACCAGGAAAAGTAATCCACTACATACTGGAAGACTCTCTAATAGTGGAAGTATTGATAGACGATAAAACTCGAAGAAGTCATATACATCAGTTGGGAAAACCGTCAGACATATCTCTTACTGAAGCAACTTACTAAGGTGATACATCACAGTGGTTGGTAATTCAAGATAGGTTATCTACAAGAAACCATCCTACTTCATAGCCGCAGACATAGAAGATCGACCAGAGGTCGAACTAGGTTTCCTCGCGAAGATTATGTACAAAAATCCATATTATGTGTATTATCATAGACTAAATAATAAGAGAGACTTATCCCACCTACCTACTTACGTCTGCGCTAAAGAATACGTGATTTTGAACCCTGACGCTAGGCGACTCTGGGGACTACTTTCAGTCGCTGTTTTTTTTTTAGTAGTAGCCATCAGAGTCACCAAACGGTAGGGTTCAAAATCACATGTTCTTAAGTAAAAATAATAATAATAATTTAAGCATAGACGAAAATAGGTAAGCGGTATAAGTCTATATTATTATTTAGTCTATGGTATAATCTTCAAACATGAAATGCAAAACTAAGTACTGCTTTGCTTTATGTTAAGTCTTAAAAGATAAACTAAATCAAATAAATAAGTGAGAAGTGTATACTTCGATCAGTTTCACTCTTTGCTTAAATATGGAATTATATTTTGGGAGAATATACCTTCAAGTAGTAAGGTTTCTAAAAGCCAGAAGCGTAGAGTGCATATACAGGGGAAGAAGGGTGTAGGGAACTGGTTCGACCTGTGTACTACTGAGTTTAGGTTCATAAAGTTACGTTAGCTTATGTTAGAAATATTAGCACGAAGTTACTGCTTAAGTAAGGAATGTTATTAATTTCCATCGGCACCCTTGTTGATGAGAAAAACAAAACTTTCTTAATGCAATAGTACAGGGTAGACTTGTTATCTACACCTTGACGTATTTTGAAAGGAATCTGTCATAGACAATCCTGTAAATCACACTTCAAAGATTTAAACATTCTTTCTTTACCCTGTTTATACATATTTGAATATGTAGTTGTCATTAAAACAGAGTTTGAAATTTTGTTACAATTATTTTACTTAACTTAGTTCAATGCAAATATAATACCAGGCAAAGTAGAAATATCCACCTTCAGCAAAATAGATTCGATTTACAGGAAAGATCAATTGTGTTTATTTGCGTAATGCTATACAACAACTTACCAATCTGTATAAAAGAAGTAGAAAACATAAAAACGTTTTCTTCAACCTTATGGAAATATTTCATTTCCAATTGGTATTACAGTATTACTCCATTGATGATTATCTTGAGCGCAAATAAATTACCATCGTATGCATGTACATTTTATTCTCTTGAGTTATTTGTATTGTATCTAATTGCTCAGATTCTTTGCATTTCATTCTTTAATGTGTATTTAACCGCATATGTTTACTTATATTACTCGTGTTGTATGCATATATTTGTATGACGAATCCAATTGTACGATGGTAATTCACCAACTATGTACATTAACGGATGATCAATAAACAAAATGAAACTAAATCACTTCATGCATTACTAACTTCATGCATTAGATTAGGAAAAGTTATGTTAGTGTAAGTCAATAGCAAAAGTTAACTGCTTATGTAAGGTTTACACACATCTGCGCTCTTGCACACAAGAAAAGCAAGACACGCTATTATATACAGGTGGATCAGTAATCTGCACCTTTGTCATTATTTTTCCAAGCTTAGATTACTCTCAGAGAACCACGAGTTGTGTAAAATTGTTTTGCTTCTACGACAGCGTAGTTTACGTGAAACTGTATCTTCTGTTCCGGAAGTCTTTCCACATATCCATCTGCAGCCCTCCATACTTTCTACACTATCACTAACACTAAGTAAATTTCCAGATATCCTACTTGAAGAATCTCTTTTGAGCAAACAAGTTTCGAAGTAGGAAGCTGAAAGAATTTTGACATTTGTTGACGACATGAAGAGATCAACACTGGGCATTTTATCTGATTCTATGTTTGAATTAAATTTTATTTATGGTCTTTAGGCATCTAAGACCCAGACCGGGATTGTTAAGGGGAATGCATTCGGCAAGGTGTCGTCCAGGGACTATGTTGAAGGTACCAGCCAGGCATTTGCCTGGTGTGACTGAGGAAAACCCCTGGAAAAACCTCACTCAGGATGGTCGGCTACTGGGGTCGAACCCATGGCTTCCCGAATGCTACGCCAATGTTCCACCACTGCGCCACGGCCTCTGATCCTATGTGTTTACCGTTGCGTATGCAAACTTCACTTATTGCAAAATATTCTGTTGAAATTTAGCAGTAACAGCACTTAAATTATTCATTTTACTTATTTTGCAATCCATACACACATTGTCTATTTCAATGTATACTATACCACCAATAATTGTAGGAGAGAAAGAATACATTACACTTTTCTTAATAAATAACTCTAAACAATACTTAAAATAATGAATTTATTGTTTGTTTTATGCAAAAATATAATTTATTGTAAAGTACACAATTTGAAAGACGTGACAATTTATGCAAATGTACCTAATGATTAGTAAAATGTATTTAAAGAAAAACTGAAGTTACAAGTACATGAATATATTAATATAACACATCTATGCAAAACATCCAGAAGAATGATTGTAATTCAGAAGGTACGAGTGAAGTGTTCATAGCACTACTACAAATGGCACTATTCACTTCTAAATGTCTTTTTAAATATAAAAGTATATACTTATTGTTGAATTCAGAGTTAAACTATTTAACTGTTTTTTATTAATTATTTTTTTTGCAATTAAAATTTTATTTCATTGTTTCATAATTTAAATGATTCGTATTTACTTGTTCGAAGCAACACTATTAATTGAATGAAACTCTTGGTTATCAGCTAAAACAGGAGCTATAAAACAGATGAACCATGTATAGTAAATTTCAGAGCTTCCCCTTATCGGTGATGGAAATATAATCTTACTGCGAACGACACATTTTTCTCAG
>JAGDQP010059983.1:0-12282 GCA_022664845.1 Lepisma saccharinum
TCTCTCTCTCTCTCTCTCTCTCTCTCTCTCTCTCTCTCTCTCTCTATCACACAGCAATGTATTTGTATGTATATTCTTAAGTAGCATAGTGGCCGTGAAGCATTATTTTACGCTATCTCTGTTGAAAATTCCATAACACACACCAAACAGAGCAGCACATTATGTGGAGAAAAGCAAACTTTGCAATGTTTAAGCAACGCATTCCTTGACGAAGAGGTAATATTTTAAAAGTTACAGAAGATAAAAGAACATGATTAGCAAATATTGCATAAAAATGTTCATTTTGTGTACTTTTCAGTGAAACGCGAAATGGGTATATGTATATACAGGTAGGGAGATGTTTCTTCACGACAACGGATATTATTGTTCCTTTCAAAGTGTTCTCGCTAGAAACGAGAAGAATACATAATGAAATAGGCAATTGAGAAGAAGCATCATTTTTAAATTTGATGCTTTCAACACCACATCTCTTGTTTGTTTTATTCCATTATTATTATTATTATTATTATCCACATAATCAGTTATGTGGATGATAATAATAAGCAATTTTAACATGGCAATTATAACATAAGCAGAAGCAGAAGCAATTATGTTAAAAAGTAATGGAGTAACTGAAATTAGAAGAGGAAAGGTAAGAAATTTTGCTAAAGGAGATTATTTAAATCTTTCTTGGGCAATAAAAGCAGAGAAATGGGTGAGTGTATATACAGGAAGAAACTATTAGTGAAGCAGACAAAAAAATTTGGAATCTAGTGAATAAACATATTGACGATCATGTATCAAAACCTTTGAAGCATTCAGAAAAATTTCTAGTTTGTTTCTTAGGTGAAATGATCAGAATTCTGAAATCTAAAAGGCAATTTCATCAAGCCTTTTAGTCAATTCAGAACTAAATTATATTAGCATATCTCGGGATATCGAGGAAAATGCTGTCACAGGATAGGATATGTTGAGCCACTTGTAGGAGACAGGATAAATGCTAACCTAGCAATCTTTCTTAAGTAGATTGAATATTAAATATTAAAACTCGGTTAAGCCAGTGCCTTCGAATTTAAAGTAAAAAAAAACAAACTATTTTTCGACTTCGATTAAGAGATTTCTTTGTGAAGTATCCTAGTATGGACCGTTAGGTGGTCATCTGCTATTCAAAAATGTACTAAAACAATAACTAACAACATGGACCAGACAGGCAACTGTAACTTACATCCTCCACAAATCTGAGGAATGAATACACACGGTGAACACTCTTCCGGGCACATAAAAATGTTAAGAGGCGGCAACGGTTTTCGTGTAAGTATTATACAGACATGTATCTGGTGAAACTGAGGCAGACCCTATATAAAACCTCAGTCAATATGGTCGATAGTAGGACTCGGAACTAACAGGCCTCTCCAGTGTCGGTATCAAGCTTGGCCATAAAATAAAAAAGAAATGTAATACTGATAGTTCAAGTACGTATAAGTTTGCAATATTGTATACATTTCGTTACAATTTAAAAATACTTATTCTTTTCTCTAATCAATAATAAGTTTTTGAGTTACTGAAGATTTGGGAACAAATAGAGCACAGAAGGCCGGCTATACCTCTGAATAAATATATCAAGGACGTGACATTAATTGCGGGTTTGCACCTTCACTCTTTCTGTAGCAGTATATTTCCTACCTCCAGAATGTTGCAAAAAGCCTTCCACTTTCACTGAAATTCCACAAAGGTATTGGCTTTATGGTCTTAGTTGCAGGAATCCTTTTTAAGCCCTTCTCACACTGTAACGAGATCCAGGGTAATTTAGTAATGCAAGCGAAGCGTCGTCTTATTCGGATAAATTGAAGGCAAGAGTTGTGGGATAACAGTACATGGGAGTCTCGCGAATGTCTATATATTAACGCAGATTAAAGTCCTCGCCTACTTCAAAAGATGCGCTTTCGTTTTAAGATCTTTACTGAGTTTTTACATCTTTATTTAATGTCGGTGGAAGATCAGAGATTTAAAGAGAAAATGTTAATACATATAAATTTTGGTTAATATAGGGCTTATAGTTCCCTTTTCATGTAGTATATGAGCGATATTTTATGTAGTTGCCAAAGTGTTTCATGAAAGCAATAGAGATCCAAAACTCACACAAAGAATCTGCTTAATTCTAAGGAAAGGTAATGTTTTGAGTAAAGTTTCAAACTAAGGTTAAATCAAATCCTTCTAGTGGTAAAAAAAACAAAAAACAAAACTTATGTAAACTTTAGTTTTTACGGGTCATTTTAGTAACTATAGACTTCGGCCCGTCACGATGATATAAGTGCAATGCAGTTAAAATCCATAAACATCCGTGCCTAAGGCGGAATTCGAACCAGCAACCTTATGAACGTTGACCTAGCTTCTTAGCCCACACGGCTACTGAGGTCGGCAAATCCTTCACATCTAGTGGCTAAGCTTACAGGATGAAGTCCTGGTGTAGGCTATGTTGACGAAAGCTGCAAAGGATATTTGTCCTTCACCAGACTAGTTCCTGGATGGTTTCTAAACTAAGGCCCTGGGAGCTACCTTCCCATTGTTTCTGCAGAGAAAAAGCTCGTCGAGAGACGTCATCTCTCAGACATTTTACTGTCTTAGCCTACAACTTACTGCAGAGAACACTGCAGAACATGGAGTAAAAAAATGAAGCATTTAAATGAAAGACTGCGTTAGTAAATCACCAAGACCACGTGGATGATCCAGCGGGATTCGAGCATAGGTTTAGCTGTCGAAATTAAGTTTTCATGCACAAAGTGTTTATGTGTTGTTCAATTTAATTATAAGCAAGACTTCTTCAATTAAGAGGGCTCCTTGCTCCTTACATTTTTAACATTTTTCAAAATATTTCAAAACCTAAGAGTACTATCAAAAATATAAGTTCGTAGCGCACTAGAAGTTACAAATTACGATGAAATACAATGGAAAACGATTTCGAGATCTTGTCCATTGATGAATGATATGTTTCCAAAGATTACGACGTCATTATTTGTATTGAAGTCCCAACACTTATCAATCGACAAGTCCGTAAAATGCAGCACCAATACGTTGTCGTAGGTCATATTAACACTGAAGCTTAGTTGTTACGGGGATGGTTTGCAAGCCCGGTAACATACATAACCAGTAACAACAGTCGTACGTACTATCAGCTTACTGATGGTACGGCTGTTGCTGTTGGCTAACTTCTGTTACTCAGCTTCTAAACTATCCCCGTGCCAAAGTACCTTTAAACTCGCTGATACCTTGTGAATGAGTAAGTACTTCGTTGTTCAGTGATCCTCCGTGTTACCGTACTGCACTTAATTTGAGTAGAAATGCAGACCAATACAAAGTCCTGCTATAGTTTTTTCGTAACTAACATTAAAGGTTAAGTTAACCTATAGACCCTATTGCAGACCAGTAAATTTTCTAGACTTGGAGGGAAGCCGAACATTGGTCACCCAGTTATGAAATCCAACAAATTACCGATTTGATCAGTTACAATTCTTTATAACAAAAAGCGATCATCGTCGTGCGTTAACCAGTGACGGATTGCCCTGAAGATTGACACGTACAGATTGAATACAGACCTGAAGAATGGTCATAAAAATTAATAATTACGACAACACACATAATTTGTATAGTATAATTAATTTTTCGCTTGTTAACTTCACTGCGCAGGCGAAACAGCCGAAGTAGCGTTGATGAAGGAAGTGGAAAATAATTATGAACAGAGCTTTATGTCAGCGCTGTTATTACAGTGTCGATGATCGTAGTTACATCAACTTTGCTCGAGCAAACGAAATAAACTTGCAGTAAAGTTGCCATAGCACATTATGTATGCAAAGTAATGCCGAGAATAAAGCAACGTGGCAAACCTTCTCTGTTTCCTGGAGAATATATCGTTAAAGAGAAAAGAATGAAAAGAAGAAGAATACAACGTAAGTACAGAACTGGAGAAGGTTAAACTTCATTTGAAGGATATTCCAGTATGAGCTGAATACTAATGACGAGAACGCACTCACAGTGGCATACATTTGTTTAGCTGGATTTATTATCAAAGAAATACATTCTGCTAAAATGAACTTGCAGTATGCTTTTGAGTGGAGGAGAGAGAGAGAGAAAAATATGTCTGTTCAGGAGTTTTCTTCTAATTTGGCATTCCAACCAAACTATCCTCTGGCAGAAATGTCCCCTAATTTCATCTGCTTGTGGTTTCAGTTTCCAAATGTGGTACCTTAATGAGTTCCAGTACAGTATTTAGCGCTCAGCTTCTCCCCGCAGTCG
The DNA here is from genome assembly GCA_022664845.1 of Lepisma saccharinum. Lineage (NCBI taxonomy): Eukaryota > Metazoa > Arthropoda > Insecta > Zygentoma > Lepismatidae > Lepisma > Lepisma saccharinum. Next base: position 4,270 of record JAGDQP010059983.1, read on the forward strand.
TTACTTCCTGCTAGAATTATCACAGCTTCACGTAAAACGTTTCTGTAAGTGTTGTTAATGTGAAGTAGTTTGCTTTTGTATATACTCCCTTCGGGATAGGCGTCATCCAGTAGTGGATTGAATATGGCTGTGAATTATATATATTTAGGAAAAGTTTCGAAATACTGTCGTTGAAAAACGCTATTTGCTTTTTACATTGAAAAAGTATTTACTACGACCTACCTAAAATATAAATGTTTGTAGCTTAATGGACATACAACTTGGCGTTAAGACAAAATACTTATTAATTTCTTCGACTTATTTTACTCATACGCCGATTAATTGAATGAAAATTCAGGTAAATAAAAAATAAATATCACGGATTGTAGTCAGTTTGCTATACTAATCATGAATAGCATTGATTTTGGACCCGAGCTCATGTTAGCTTGATAGTTATCAGCGCTATCAGCTTCGGAGTCAGGCTTTCTATTCCGATTGATAGTTCTATGTTCACCCAATATCGTCATGCTCAATAGGGAACTACTTGAATTAACAAAGGGACCGTCGCGATCCTTGAAGGAAAAGAAACCTGCGTGGTAGATCAAAGCTCAATTAGGGATCTCGTGCCATCTAGTTTAGTTTATTGTTTGTCGATCACTTACAGCAATGATTTCAGGGATGTACCTAGACGTTGGTTAGATAGTATCATCACAAAAGCTTTAGCATGAAGATAATACAGAAACATATTGTGAACGCCAATAATGGGAAGATGTTTAAGATTTCCGGGAAATTAACTGTACATTAATAAAGTAACTTAATTTTTAATGTATTTTCATATGGAGTAAAATATTTTTGAAATAAGAAGACGAACATTGAAACGCACTCCGTAACTGTTGCGGAAACGTTTCTCGTTGTATGTATTGGGTACTCAAACAGTTAAAGTTCGTAATTCCTTTTAACGTTTGCAACTGTATGGTAATACACTAGGCTGACAATATTTAAAAAAAGAAATTTCTTTTCGAACCGCTCATTAATATTTTGCGCGAGTTCTCTCAGAAATTCGATCAACGTTTCACTTTTTTAAATTTAATATTTTTTTTTCTTTATTCTAACTAGATGAGGAAGTCGAAGGTTCAGTTTTAATACACTGTAAGTGGAGAGTGAGTGGGGTTCGCATTTCATTTTTATCCCTCTCTGCTCGTTGTCTCCTTTTTCTCCTCTCCCCAGAAGTTAGTAATTTCCTGATGGCTTTCGCACATTAGTGTGACATTTCTCCAATGAGAGCTACCATTAGACGAAAGAGCAATCCCAGTTCCCCACGTATGAAAAGAAAATGGTAATGTGCTTGCATAATGAACGAATTCCACAAATCTATAAATTGTTGATTTTGAAATTTCCACAAGTTAGTAACTTGTCTGGTAATTTTAATGCCCTCGAACTAATTTTATAAAGGCATTTAGCTTTAAAATACAATAATAAATTTATACACTTTGTTACTACGCTCTATGCACTTAAAAGGCGCAATGTCTTAAAGAGTTTTATCCATTATTATTATTATAGTTTAAATACTAGGAAATACTATTTAGCTCCACCTACTGTTGGAAGTCTGTTTAAAACGTAATTTATTCTACGTTGGCCAAACACAAAACTTTCTTCCGCTTTGTCTTAAGGCAAACTTGGTTCACAATCCTGCGTTCTTTTCTGTTTCTTCAGACAGTGTTGCGTGCTAAGTAGTTCATTCCTCTGTGGGTGAAACCACACCATATTTCTTCATATACTAACTATAATATGCTCGAATATTTCGCTTTGTCCAATCTTTTCGTATCTTCAGAGAATGAGGAAAATAAAATTAAGAGTAAAACAGAGAATATTGAATTAAAGGGGTATTTCTTCGAGGGCAGATTTAGATATTTTTTTTTGTAATACATATTCCAAGTAGTGGTCAGATAAAGGAATGATAGATTCGAAAATACATATTTTTTTACGCACTATAAGTATTTTTACTACAATAATATCTTTATCTGTCTTTTTTTAGGTAAGTACAATTGTTGGAACCATTGTGCTGAAGCAATTTCGAAGCAGTTGGTGAGTATCTATGATCTAGTTTAACTATAATAGGATTGAGATTATTATCAAATTCAATCTAGCTTTCACTCAATCGAACTGAAGGCTTGTAAGGAGAGGGTTTCTAAAGATGCACATGCTTTAACAATTTTGAGATTCAATTGCAGCACCGGGACTATGTTATTATTTATGTATATAATTAAATTTCTGGTATGCAAGCGTTTGAAACGAAGTTACTTTAATTCAGTTTAGGATCACCTATTACCTTGCAATGTATCTTGAGTGAGAAGGCGTAAAATACGTACAAAGTGCCAAAATGTTGCATGCCAGATTTGTTGTTAGAAATGCAACAATTTTCTACCAAAATCTAAGCTCTAGAAAATAACATATTTTATTATTATGATTTACGTGCGTTACTTGCATCATATTCATTAATATTTATTCATTTACCTTATCATGTATATTTCTTAACAACTTCACGTAGTATCAGTTACGTGAACAAAGGCACAGTACGCTTTTATACATAAATTTGGTAATAAGTGGGATGCTCAGTTACAGTTCAGTAGTTCACTGACATACTGAAAAGAAAGTTTAGGAACGCCTCCTCAGTTGACCTAGAAATTTTTGGAATGTACTATTCGATGTTTTCTCCTCGAGTCAAGAAGCGTTTAGATAGAACTGGGTAACGACTTATAGGTCCTATTTTTGCATACATCTATAATACTAAAATAACAAACTTGTCTGGTGTCTGTGTGTTTGTATTTCTGTTCTTTTTTTTCTATCAAAAATCCCCCGTGTGGTATCATCTTAAAGCTTATGATGTGAGGGTTTTACATACATTTGTACGGTCTCTATCAGTTTAACCATTGAGGCTCCAGGAGCGAGAAAAGTGGGGGGGGGGATGCGAGAAAGAAATAAGCTTTCAGTTTGCCTGTAGTTATTTTCTCGAAAACCATACCCTACACCCCAACATATATGGTATCATATGAAAAATTATGATATGAGAATTTCACATAAATTTGAACGGAACACTTCCGATTATTCAGATACAAAATTTTGGATTCCACCATTCGTTTTCTCTCCTCGATTACACTCCAGAACCATTTAGATTTGACCAGTATCATATAAAAGCCTTACATTAAAATCAAACAAATGAATAACAAAAGCAGGAATGAAAAGAAGTTACCAGAAAGTGGCAAATATTTAATTTAATTTACAGTTTATAGCCTGGAAAGACAGCTATGACTCCCTCACAACTTCGAAGGATGATGTCTGTCGACGAGCACTCTTGCGGGCTAAGAATTGGTATGATAGTTGGCGGAGCACTTGCCTAGGTAACATCCCAACATTTGCTTGGTGAATCAGAAACATCTTTGAAAACTAATCAGGATGGCTGCCATATGTTTTACTGGCAACAAGCAGATCAGTCCAGCAGCTTATATAATGGCGTTAAAATCTCCTTGTATGCCTATGTGGAATACGAATGACAAAATATTAGACGTTCTTTATATAGTTTATTAATGTAAGAAGATTCGTCCAGCAGGGTGTATTTAATTTGCTGCCATCCTTTACATTAAATCCATATTATATCATTAAATAAGAGCTCTTTGATGGTGGTTGGTGTAGTGATGGGAGATTAGTGCAGTATTCAATCATGGAACCAAATAGCTACCAAATATAACTTTACAAATGCTGATACAGGTTTATTCAGCTTCTACACATACTCTAAGTACAAATCCTTGTTAGTATAATGAATTAGATAATTTGTTGACAAAATGAGTACGGTACTGCCAATTCAGAAACAAAGGTCTAAATATTTTTTTTTTAAAAAATATGAAATTAGAATTGTTGACAGTATCAATATTCTTTTGCTTTCCAAAATGTTCGATTAGATTTTGATATAGGTTCTCAAGTTGTATTGATAAAAATGCGTGTTGGAAATTGTATCTTGGGTTTGAAATGCTAAAAACATTGATATTAATTTGAACTGATTTATGTGCTAAATAATGTACGTGAGTATATTCATTAAATAATGTATTTGGTAATGATAATATCGTAATGACCAGCGTGTATAGCGAACACGTGGACATTGTATAAACAATAACATACATGTTTATAAAACAAACATGTGGTTATGTAAGTAAACAAATCATACATACACATTGGAGCAGGCAACGGTCAACTCCTCAAACTAACACCAGATGGAGCAAATAACAGAAGATAGGAGCTGGAGTCAAGTAAAAAAAACCTACATTCACCTTTAAAAAAACCTGCACAAAGCAAGAGCAATCACTCGTTTCCCCCGAGTGGTCAGCTCCTCTCCTTCAACCGTTCGCAGTTTGCTAAAAAACTAAAACATCCTAATACGTAGTTCGCTAAGGAAGTGGTACTATCCTGCACAAGTAGTTCGCCAAGGAACTGGTGTGCACTCTCACATATAAATCCTAACTTAAACTGTACGTAGTTCGCCAAGGAACTGGTACAACCATCTGACACGTAATTCGCTAAGGAATTAGTGTCATCCGCACACGTAGTTCGCCAAGGAACTGGTGTGTACTCTTACCTTAATATTCTCCTGTACGCAGTTCGCCAAGGAACTGGTACAACTTCCCAACACGCAGCTTGCTAAGGAACTGGTGTCATCCTATTCTCCATAATCTCCAACTAATCACTCTTAAAAATAAAACATCTTTGTAATCATTTATACTCCAATAACGGTAAACTGTATTCTTCAAAACAGTAATTTTATTAACTTTGTTCTTGTATATAAATAAAGGGTTAAGGGCTAAAAACCAATCCCGTGTATCTTTGTCTTTACCAATTCAAAACTAAAGGGATCATTGCGATATAGTATTTGGCTTTTGAATAAGCGACAAATACAGTTAAACACGAAGGATGGAAAACAAATCTTAGCAAGGTACGATTTCTTGGATCAATTCAGAAAGTACATGGTTCTTTGATCTAAATAAAAGTGGTCTTCTAAGGTTGAACTATATTGAGTATTTTTATGGATTTAGTTTAGTATACAATATTTATGAAGATAAACTTCTTTCAACATTCTTATCTGATATGGTATATATATATGATTATTGTATAGTTGTGGGTTACTTACAAAATCTCTGCTACTCTTGGAAACTTCATTTAAGATTTGATGACAAAGTTAATCTAATGTAATACAGGAAAATCTCTAACCCTCTGTGCAAGTAAACTCAGAATTGATCTACCAAATATCAATCCTCAACTTTGCTAGTATTTTAGCTAATTTTATATTGAAGATATGGTATTTTTAGGTCTCCACAACATTTACAAAAGTTTCACATAAGTTCATAACGATTAACACAGTACTCAAAATTCATATTTTGTAATAGAATTTAAATGAAAATTCGAGTGTAAGTCCTTATTATGCAAGGAAAATCGTTGTTTACAGTTCAATTCGCACTCAATGAAATAGCATATACATTGAGATATGTACATTGAATAGTTGAGAATATTCAAAGATTTGTCAAAATATTGCGAACACTTGGAGAAGTAGACATAATTTATTTATAATAAGATGTTAGGACACCATTTGCCTTTAACACAGCTTCTGTTGTTCTTGGAAAAATCATGCAAAGTCTCCAACGATATATTGTATTTGTCTATCAAAAGATCTGCCAATCACCTAAGAGATGTTGGAGAATGCTTCTCACTCTTCTCTGCAAATCTACCTACCCACAGTAGTTTTGTGATTTTCAAGTCAGGTGATTGAGGTGGTCAGGTAATATATTGTACTTTATCTTTATGGCCTTTAAACAAAGACCTAACTATTCTTGCTGTGTGTATGGGAGCATATCATCATTAAAAATGTAATTATTGATGTCTGACTACATTTGGATCATCAGGATCGTCAGATTATCTAGGATCTCTAAGTATTCACTGACATTCATTCGAGAATTCATTGTAATAATCGGACCAGCTGAATATTAAAATATTGCCGCTCAAACCAGACCTGATTCACCCGAATATTTTACAGCTCAAACCAAACAGTCCCCATTGTACACTTTATTAGAATGACATGTGTTTGAATTTAATTTTTAAGGCCTTTAGACAACTTTGGCTCAGGCCGATACACTTTTTTTGAGTTCATCATATATGAAAACCTGTTATAATGTAAGTGATGACTTGGAAGGCCATATTATTTCCCCTAATGTTTAGTTACCCAAGTTTTATGATATTAACACAATATTTTGTACATTTTAGAATTAATTTCTCTGGTGAAGATTTAGGAACTGTAGGTCTTCAGTGGGTGCCAGCTTTGTTAGGCCTCTAGGGTCTCTTTCTATAGAGAATCTTCGAGGTGTGTATTGAAGTCTGCTAGCCCAACCGCAGTTCTGTGTTATTTGGATACAAAATTCTGTGCTCGGTCACTCTCCTTCTCTTATGATGCCATGCCTTGTTCTGTGTATAGAATCACAATCGTAAATACTTTTGCTCTTTAAACACCAAACAATTTGAATACTACAAAACCTTCTGCTAAACAGATTCCTACGATTTAGGACCATTGGCAATGAATACTTAAATTATATATTTTAAGTATTCATTACCATTGCTTCCTCTATTAAAACAATTAACAAATGCATCGGTTTGGCATATGATGATGATGTTTAAGAAACTAATAGATGCGTTAAAGAGTCGTTTTAATATCTAACAATAATTGAATGACACGAAAACTAAAAGAGGATGAACGTTAGGAAAGTAAAGGAAATAGAAATTGGAAAAAAGTGAACTCAATAAGCATGAAAACTGGGAGGAAAAGTTAAAACAGGAGTCTATCTTCAGACATACTTGGAAAGTATAAACGAAGATGTGAAATGTTAAAAATAAAGACCAGGACAGTAAGAAGAATAACAAATCTTTTTGCAGTATTGATAAAACTTGCTGGAGTATTTTGTTGTGCAATCATAAACTAAACGTCACAGTGGCGAAAGAAGATGGGAAATTTTCGGTTGGGTTCCTGGAGGAGAAAAGAAAGTTCAGTTTGGCCTAAAAATTTAGTAATCAGGAAGTGATGGATATATGATGTGGAAACAGTGATAAGCACATTGTTGAAGAAGATACGACGCTGATAGCAACCCCAGATCTACGAAATATTACACCGCGGGCAAATTCATTTGTTTTGCGGCCCCCGCTTCAAACAGTCAAACTTACATCAAAATAGAGTCCCCCCGATGCTCTCAACCGGCGGCCGCACTGGAACAAATACCTCGTTTTCACCTCCGTAGATCCGGGGCTGGTTATGAAATTGTTTATGCATTGATTGCAAATCTTTATATTGATTGATGCAATTGGAAGAAAGTTTGAAGGAAAAAGAGTACGAGGAAGAAAATTTATGCAACTTATAGTTAGTATTAAAGCAGTGTTTCTCTCAGAGAAACCTGTCAAGGTTAGTAGTACTTATAAATCTTCCGGGAGTATTTTTGATCTCTTAGTGGGATTTGAATATAACATTCTATGTTAGTACCTGTCTTCAAGAACTTTCCGGGTTTTAGCAGGGAAATACTCCCCAAGATTAATTCCTGAAGGAAACACTGGTATTAAAGAATAACAGTCTTAAGATGCAAAAGAATGCACAATACCTAGACTAACGTTGAGAGTTAAACTTCAGTTGAAGAGCCTACCGTTACATATAAAGTAATAATGTTTACTCATATTATGCATGATATTAACTGTGTTTAATGGTTTGTCGCTGTGCTTATTACATACTTGATCTATCCTTTACACACATACGCCACTATGAGTACATGGGGATCCAAACCTCCTGGAGTGTCGAAACAGGAAAAGAACACATCAAATTACCTGCATGTTATCAGATGCCTAATGCCATAAGAACAATGTATTATCGCTAGAGTTTAGTGTCATCTGGCCGCGTCACATTGTACGGTATGTCTTGAGTACCCATTTATCTTCGTCATTCTACCGGGATAATTCCGG